>CABFOQ010015182.1:1621-19246 GCA_900660455.1 Gephyroberyx darwinii | reverse complement strand
CCCGCAGACCCCCTACTGGCCTATCACATGCCCGGCCTGTACAACGCCGACCCGGCCATGCGGGAGCGTGAGCTGCGAGAGCGGGAAATGCGAGAGAGGGAGATTCGCGAGAGGGAACTGAGGGAAAGGATGAAACCTGGCTTCGAGGTCAAGCCTCCAGAGCTGGACAGTCTTCACCCCTCAACGAACCCCATGGAGCACTTTGCCCGGCATGGGGCCATCACGTTGCCCCCCATGGCAGGCCATCACCCTTTTGCCTCCTTCCACCCCGGCCTGAACCCTTTAGAGCGTGAGCGTCTGGCCCTCGCCGGGCCCCAGCTGCGACCAGAGATGAGCTACCCAGAGAGGTTGGCTGCAGAGAGACTCCATGCTGAGAGGATGGCCTCAGTGGCCAATGACCCCATCGCTCGCCTTCAGATGTTCAACGTCACGCCACACCACCACCAGCACTCACACATCCACTCGCACCTCCATCTCCACCAGCAAGATCCCCTGCACCAAGGTGAGAGAAAGCCCTGCTTGTATACATCAATATCCATTTTGACAAAATATGTTGTTCATTGCTCAATATTTGAAAAACATAATTACATTGTCTAAAATGATGGCTGAAACTTTAATAATATTTAAGTTTTTTTTTCATGCTAGCAGCCACTTGTTATTTTGACTAGGTGTCACATTTTTCATAGTGGAAATAGTAGATCTGTCATTTCAACCTTGAGTGAAATGATATTATATATTAATCTTTGTATTACCGATTCCTGTGGCATGCCGTGTCTGTGATATACTATCTGTTCATGTGTGCCTTGACCCTAAAAGACTGACATCCAGAAGGTGGTGGTGAATGTCTTGTGTGTCCCCCAGGTTCTGGGGGCCATCCGTTAGTAGATCCCCTGTCAGCAGGACCTCACATGGCCCGCTTCCCTTATCCACCCGGCGCCATCCCCAACCCGCTCCTTGGCCAGCCGCCACATGAACACGAGATGCTGCGCCACCCAGTCTTCGGTAAGCTCTCAGCCAATATGAACTCCTGTTAATAATAATATCATATCCAGTCTCTCGCTCTTAATAATTTTGGATGTGAAAAGCTCTGCCATCCCCTGATCAGATCTCGTGTGTGCCTTCTCCAGGTACTCCATACCCTCGGGAGCTACAAGGAGGTCTGCCACCCCCCATGTCGGCAGCCCACCAGCTCCAGGCCATGCATGCCCAGTCAGCTGAGCTCCAGAGGCTGGCCATGGAGCAACAGTGGCTCCACGGACACCACCATATGCACGGAGGACCACTGCCTGGCCAGGAGGACTACTACAGGTCAGATGTGCGACATATGTAGAAGAAGAAAGGGGAAAAACAGGATCTTCCAGATATTAACGCGAGATGTTGTTGTGTTTCAGCCGGCTGAAGAAGGAAAGCGACAAGCAGCTGTAACCAGCCAAGGGAGGCAGAGATAAACAGGCGCAGGACACGGGAAGTTGTTACAGAACAGTCTTGCAGAGGCACTCAAGGGTCCTCTAAACACATTCAGTTTTGAAGAACAGAAAAGGCCAAGTGGATCGTCTGAGAATTCTTCTGATATTGGTTTTTGTTCCTGTCAAGGACTTTTTTTATTATTATTTTTCAAGACATTGACTTTCTTTTGGTATATAGCCAGTAGTGACGACGTCCTCAAGACTCCTGCATGACAAGCTTCCCTGACGTTTTTGTAGGTGCTAGAACAAGACACTGTGCTTATCAACAAAAAAAGACGGTCAGGCCATTTATGGAAAAATAACAAGTGCTTTCTTAAATTCAACATTTATTTTAATACATTGTTGGAGGTTTTTCATAATTTTAAGAAAAGCTACAGCATGGCGTTTTTGAGTCTGTAAATAGTATATATAAACATATAATTATTATTATAATTATTATTATTACTAGGTGTGGACTCCAAACCAAGTCATTTCAACCTCCAATATATTTGTTTTAAAGCATTATCCCTTGTTTCAGAGGGGAGCACCATGGCATTATATGAGCAGACAACGGTTTCTGAGAGAGTTGCGGTTCAGGTGTGGCGTTCCTCTGACTTCGCCGTGTAACATTTAGTCCCACATACAATTATGTAAGCCACAAAGCTGTCCCGCCCACACACATTCATCACACAGCTTTGACACGTACCAGATTGTCAGAATGTCTAAACTCAACGTGTTGAGTTAATGATTTGAAACACTTGAAAAGGTGACATGAGTCACTGAGGCTTCTGTGGAGTGCACACTCGAGCCATGGAGAAAAATAATTGCACTGAAAGCGTATCCTTGAGCTCCGATTGGTTTTATCATTCTTAACATCAGTATTCAAGTCAACAAAATGAAGAAATATTTCATTACAATTTTTACAGAGAATGATTTTAACTATGAATTTTAAAATTTGGACTTTAGAAAGACATTTGGCTGAACTGAAGAAATCCAAAATCTTTTAATTCCAGTTGTGTGACTGATTATCAGGAAGTGAATTGAAACATTATGATGGGAGCCTAATACTTTAGGATTGTTTTTAAAGGGTGAATGGTTGGTGCTACAAGATGCGTTGTGGTGTCCCCTTCTTTTAACTGGTCTAGTCATCCATGTTCGTTGCAGGGCTCATATCCCACTAGGTCATCCTCTGACTTGGCTGTAATAATGTTCACTGTGACACTAGAGGGGGCCTGCCTACACATGACAACCAGGAGGTAGAGGGCTGACCATGGTGTGTGTGTATGCCCCCCCCCCCCTAATATTTTTATTTGCCTACGTCCCTAGGGATGCACACGGCCTCCTGGGTCTCAGGGGTGATGTATTGTGTGTGCGCGCCACTGACTGTTACAAGTAGTGTTCACCTGTCATACCAGTGTGCATTAGCCCAAGTTTGTGTTCTTTCTGGTTCTGTGGTCATGAGATATGAGCTCTTTGTTTGTTCCATGCCCTAAGACTTTTTGACTGTCATGGATACTTAGAAAACTGTGGCAAATTTTTTTTTAATGACACAAAAAAGCTGTACTTTTAAGTTTGAGAGTGATCATTTCCTCCCCTTTGAGCACTATAATCGACATCAACAACCATCTGGATGCTTGCAGATATAGTCCAAGTCATGCCCCTTAAAAATTGAAAAAGCCCTGAGAAGAACCTCTCTGTCACTCCATCTTCTATCGGTTCCTGTCTCTCTCTTCTGATGTACTCCTCTTCTTCCTTTGCCTCATTTCCTGACGAATCCCTTGCCTTTAGTCCCTCTTTTGTGTCTCCAAAACCTTTGATGTTAAGTGTTGTCAATGGTTTAGCTTCTTGTTTCAAAGCGGCAATAGCAGAATGTAAATTCTGACTGCTAAAATTTATATATATACTGGTATCTTGAAGCTTATTGTATATATTAGTAGTCGCCATGGGATGACACAATGTAAACAAAAAGTAGAAATAATAAGAAAAATTGTGAGTCCTGTGTTCTCTCCATTTGAGTATTTTGTAATTTTTTTGAAAAATTTGTGGAATTAAAATAAACGACTAAGTTACACCACAAGACATGTTTTTATCTTTTCTTTCATGTCTCCTGATACATCCTGATATGAAGCCGATGTTTATTTCTGTAAAAGGACTTACACTAGCAGCTGCTGGTAGATGCTGTGTTGGATGATAGACTGCAGAAGTCTTAACCCGTGCCTTAGGTAATGCACACTGCTAAATCTAGGCAGCCATGAGATGCAGTAATCCTGTTTTGAAGGGTAACCAGTTTAAATTACTCAATGATCATTCACTCACTGGCATCCACTGGGAAGACTGCAGGAACACACACTTCACATCTCATTTTATATCTCATGTTTTTATAATTGTACAATATAATTCTTCAATTGTGTATGTGGGTCTATTTTGATAATATTCATGTCCTATATTTGCTCTTGAATAATGTTTTTGGTACTATAAAAAAATGATAGAGGATTGCTGTTTCAATTCTTCAACCTTCCCTTTTCTCAGTTTCACAAATGCTGTGCTTTGTGAGTCCACCCAGCAGCAGGTACTGAATCTCAGAGCTGAGTATTGCACTGTTATGCTATAATAACATCAAAGCCTGGCTAAGCCAGAAGGAACACCTACTCAGGCTGAGATGCCTTGCTATCAGCGGGGCAGGGTTGTCATTTCATCCTGTGTGTGGGGAGTGATAGACCAGCAATCTGTGATGGTGTGCCGCAGCGATGGCTGTCATTTTGAGAGGGAGCTATTATTCTTCTGCTGCTCTCTGAAATGATGCCCTGTCCTCGGGAAAATCGAGGTTCCTCGGATGCTCTATCCTGAGGCTGTCATGTGACGGCCGCCTTGCGAGGAGGTGCTGCTTGTTGTTGCCGGCTTGCCTCACCTCCCCATAAGACACAACAAGACGTCAGAACTGAGCAGCGCTGGCTGGTTGAATAATTCATCCGCCCTCCTCCTCCACACCGGCGATGGAGCGACTGTGACTTGTGTCAACTCAAATCCTTCTCAAAATACTGTGTACCCCTCAGGCAGGCACACAAGGACACCAAGTCTCAAAAATCTGGTCTTTCTGTCTGAATAGCAATATGTCTCGTGCTGTTCACAGGGAGCGTATTGTCTGTTGCAAGAAGCCTTGGACACGGAGCCTCCTCATCTTCTCCATTCCCCTGTCTGTGCTTTCGCTTCACTGGGCCTGCTGCTGAGTGTTATGCTCAGTGGCAGAGTGGAGCCTACATGCTATTAGCGCGTTCAGTTGGAAGGTAGTCGTGTTCCTTTGGCGGGTAGCTCTGTGGACGCCCTGTAGCCGAGCGGGGCCGTGCTTATCTGAATCGGTCAGAGTCAGAGAGCAAATGTGCTCCTCCAGTGTACCTCCACCGCTTCCTAAATTAGAGAATACAGGAGGCATGACACTAGATGTTTTATATGGCTGCTATTCTTAAAAAACTGTGACCCTTTCCGTTGCTTTTATCGCCTCGGTTTAGAAAGCAAGAGGCTTTGGTTCCATGTTTTCTGCAGATAATATTTTCTGGATTGCCTGGAAGACAGAAACCACATTCAAACATATGTGGACTGACCAGTTAACCGAAGAGCCATAAGGAAGGAAGGATGTGGTTATGTGAAAATGCTATTCAATAAAGCGTCCCCAGCTGTAGGAATCTATTGATGTGTGCAAATAAAGGTAATTAAATGTAAATCAGGCTCTCCCAAATAGGTGTACATGCATTTATTTAGAAAAGAGGCTTTGCTTTCTACATTCCAGTCATCTGAATATTTCACTAGTTCAAACTAGTTCCCAGTGGAAGGTTAAAGCAAAGTTCTCCTGTAAGACAGTGGAAAGATTATCAAACTTGGGAGCGTAAACTTTCTCCTCTCGACCTCGTTTCTCATATAAAAAAACCAAAACTAATTTCCTGCAATTTCTTCTGCGTTCAAGCACACAAACCTTTATCTCGATTTACCCCTTTAAAATGTGGATAGCGGTCCCCCAGAGGACGTTGACCTCCCCAACTAGCCTTGAAAACAACCCTGCTGCCAGAACCTAGACCCAGACTGAATCCTGCTACTCTGAGGCAGCACGTTTCCACATCAGTATATAGATGAAAGACGCAGCAGCATCCTCCAGGTCACTGACTAATTGACCCAGCCTCTCTGACGCTCTCATGCCCTCCCCAACTGCTCAGTCAGGTCCTGTAATTATGGCCCTCGCCATTCATCTGAGGTTGAAATCATCCTGTAGGTGCTCTAAGAAGTGTGCTAGCGGTGTGTGGTCTGGTCGCTCAGAACTGAGGATTAACTCGGATAAACAAAAGGAGACAGAAAAAGATGCTGGGTCTTTTATCTCCAGCAGCGGACAGTGAAATGGATGGAGGAGGGAGTAAACTGCAGGCCTGCATTCCAAAGCATAATATTTCACGTCTTGTGTCTAAGAGTGGGCTGCCATTTTGCCGTTTTGTACCCATGCACAAAATCCAAATTCCCTGTGTTGTGTATCTCTATCGCCGTCTTATCTCCTTGCCTTTCTTATGTATATCTGTTTGCATCGCGGGTCAGTTGTTGAATCTCCCCGCTGTGTTCTGGGCCCGGGCTGCAGCTCCCATGCTTCTAATGATATCCTGCTCTCACATTCCTGTCATAGCCGATCTGGATTCCCCCTTGTCTGCACCAGCAGATCAGCCACTAGCCCAGCCTGAGCATTCCTCACCCGCTCCCAACACACACACACACACACACCCTCTGGAGGCCCCTGCCGACGCCTACCACAAAACTCTCACTCTGCCTCTCATTCTCCCACACTACCCTCTGTGTCTCCCATCGTTTTTTTGTTGTTGTCTCGCGCTGAATTACAAGGGAATCGCCTGTAGTCAGAGTCTTAGGAATTCTTTGTTGAATAAAGCGTGCCAGGTTGGGCTCCTCGTTGGCAGAGAGGAGAACAGACAATGCGGGGCTCACACGCTAGACTCCTAGGCTCCTCTTTAATGTGTTGTCATAAAACATGCAGCTGGCAGAGACTTAACTTTTAGTAGGACTCTGTGCCTATGCTGCTGGCAGCGAGCCCCGGGTATTGCACTCTCACTGTCCTCATACATGTTTCCTATTGCGGTGTCTGTGCACTGTCAGAGCCACATAGAGCTGACATTTCAGCTCCTTCGCAGCAATTCACCGTTCGGTCCTGGAAAATCTGAAGTGCACTAAAATTGGAGACTGTTGGGGATTTATGTCTTCTACAGTCCACTTGCAGTATTGCAACAGTGGAGTGATATTGGTTCAGGTTGGCGGTGCACTCTGTCAAATTTATTTTTCAAATGAAAATAAATAACATCTGACTTACTACTTATTTGCTTCAAGTGGAAGGAAACCCAGAATAAAGTTAAAGCAACAATCTGGATATGGCCATCAACATGTGATGTATAGCCTCGTGTTCTTCAAGAGTTTGGCTTGTCGGTGGAAAAAAGCTTTTTAGAACTCATTATAACTCAAATGCAGGTTTCTTTAACCATAACATTTACAAATTCTAGCAAATTCTGTTGGTCCTTATACCAAAAACTGGGCCTATAAATTCCAAACATTTCTTCAATCTTCGATCCAATAAATCATAAACAAAGCCAGAGGCGGGGCGGCAGTGTTTCAACAGAGGGGCCTTACATTTTTGCTCATGTTGTCTACTAATCTGAGAATACTGTCGTGAATATCAGACACTCGGTTTAGGACATTGTAGCTACGACACAATTCAGGAGTCTATTTGACTTTACTACATCTCCCAGAAAGCACCTGTGCAATTCATTGCTCTGGTCAGCTCTCATTCATTCCTTAAGCACTTTCCTGGAAGCTGGAAGGTACAGGTGGTGTTTTATTGTTTTTCCATCAAGTGCCTTAGTTTAGTATGAAGTAGCCCTTGCACCGACACCTCCAGAGGACTTTGCTTGTGTCACTCTACCATTGTACTCATTTTTAAACAAATGAATTCACTGGAAGTTATCTATCTTTTATTGTGTTGTAGCGCTAGTCTCTGGTCTCAGTCTCAGGTCAACGCCTGATCTGGCCGTCTTTGAACTGAGCTTTATCCTTTGTTTGACCAACACTGCATGGATCTCTTGCACTCATCCACCTTGATGCAAACCTGATACCACTGCCCTTTCCTATAGTCACACCTTTTCATAGGGAGGAGTGAGAGGTGAAGCTCCCGAATGAAACTGAGATAGCATGTGACCCCAGAAGGAAAAATAGAGTAAATTGAAAATGACATCAATTTATTCACCTTTGTGTCGATAACATTTCTGCTTTGCCTTTAGGGTCTTTTTCTTATTTAAAACCTACCAGAGAAATGGTAGTTACTGCAGTCAGCTCCTCATAGCTGTGGAATAAATGTGATCAATTCAGTAAGTTTCAGTAAGTCTCAAGTTCATACGTCAAGTGAAGTCAGAGGTAGAAAAATATTTATCCAAGTGAAATTTCAAGGATCGTTCACACTTGTTTGCGCCTTTAGAAAATCCCGAATCTTTCCTAAGTGAGTAAATGATTCCACAAAAGTTTATCCAGTCTAGTCTGCGCTAGCTAGGCCCAGGTCTTTACTGTGTTTATATAGTCTTGGTTCAGTTTTTCTAATCTATGTGGTTTTTGCAATTGAATTGACAAAATAAAATGTTTTTTAGTGATGTCATTTCTGTCCTTTGTTTGTTTGTGGTTTGTTTTTTCTTTTACCTTTTCCATTTAAACACATTGCTTCACGGCAAGAGAGCTCCTTCTCAGGAAACTGCCTCATACCACCGAGCTTCAAGCAACGCGACACATGACACCCACTTCACTTTTAACATGTTGCAGTAAGGAAACAAATATCATTTAATTTCTTTACAATACAAAATATACAAAGAGAACCAATTTCAAAACACTGCCCTGATATGTTTGCCACTGACTGCATGTTATCATTTCTGTTTAAGACCAATTTGAATCATTTCACTGGCTTCATTTCAAGTGCGTCTGACGTGTGAATGCGAGTGCAGCAGATGAAATGATTCATATCATTAATTGAGTTTCCTAAAAGGCTTCAGGTCAGGAGCCTACACCGTCTCTCACCATGCAGATAACCCAGGATCGACCCCAGCCTGTCACACTGGCTGTGGTAGCCTTATAAAGCCTGCCTGTCTGAGGGTAGCAACAGCGCCGCAGCTAAATAAATCACAGCCAGTAAATGGCTTCTACTCCTCAGCAATTTCCTCAGCTATCATCAGTCTGTTGGCTAGGACTGATAGCATGCTGTCAGTCACCTGCTACCTTGAAGTAACCCAGCACTGGCTTTTCCTGCAGCGTGGGGACAGGTTGGCCGCTCTCTCAGCGCTGTAATGGTTGTGGTAAACAAGAGACGAGGATGGGAAAGTAAAAGGAGTGCTGAGGGGCAGCCAGAGGGCTTTCGAGGTGCAACTGAGGCTGCCATGCTGTGGCTCCGGGGGCCAGGAGAGGCAGGGAGCGCCCTGACCTTGTGTTTGTGTAATGGCCGTCCCTGTGATAGATGGCGGTGCCAGCACATTCACCCGCTGCGCCGTGGGGCTGTCCACTTGCCCTGACGCAGATGGATTGGCCTTTGTTTTTTCCCTCACCTCCACCGTGTAATTAATCTTCGGCGCAAGTCCATGGAAGAGAGTGTTCTGCGACTGTGGGCTGTTTGCCGATAAACTCACCGGCGGGCGGGTAAAGGCAGCTTTCAAGGCCCCGAGGACAAGCACCACCCAGGAGATGGCCAAAGAAGATGTTTAAATGCATGCCGCTGCAGGCCTCCTCGCTCACCTTGGTTATCAAACGAAGAGGAGGCAGCGAGCACAATATTTGTCCCTGCTCCAGAGTATAATTTATCTTGGATGAAAACAGCATCTCTGGGAAGATTCAACCTTAATAGACCCTCTCCAGCACCGCTGCCATCACATATTTTACACTGAGGCCTGTTTTCTCTCTCCCTATTGCCTTCGCTCTACCACATGTTTTCTGCTCCATTTCACGAGATAATAAGGCCGGGGCCAATATGGCTGGAACCAAATGAACATATCTGATCTGCTATCTTCTACGTTCTGTTTGAATTGATCAATATTAAGATTGCAAATTGGCCATATTACATTCATTTGGATTAGTTCAACAAAATCCCATGATGCTGCATCCATGCTGTAAAAGGAACAATTAATCCAAATAATGAAATTTGAACATTATAATTTCATAATATAATACATGGTTATATGGCTTGAACATCTTGCTCTATATCAACAGTAGTCAGGGTCAAAGGGAAAAGGAATATTTACCTCTAAAACCCTCTCTCTTCAAAGGCCTGCATGCTTGGTTTCTGGGTGACATGTGTGGCTTTTACAGTAGCAGTATGGGACCCAGAGCTTTCTATTAACATTTGACCCTGACGGGGCCCCTGACAGGGCACCCTGTATCAGCTCCATAGGGTCCAGCTGTCAATCTAGCTACATAATTGGCTGCATGTAAATACTTATTATAAAGTGTCATGACTGGAGAGAGAAACGTTTTATGTCTATAATGATGATCCAGACAAATACGATATTGTCATCACACACACACACACACACACACACACACACCCTGGGTACAGCACTAGGCTGCTAATCAGAGGCTATATTTAATCCCTTGGCTGTGGAGCTTTTCACCAGCTGAGAGCAGTGAGGTTGTGGCCCACACGGTAGGCCCCCTAGAGATGGATGTGTGAAGCAAATCCGGGCAGATCACTGAGCCTTGAAATGAGCCAAACGGAGAGGAAGGAGAAGAGATATGTATTTTATTTTTTTTAGAGAATAAAAAGTGCTCATAAGGCTGTGTTTTAGTACCGTGCAGAAGGATGGGTCAGTTTAATGAGGTGATGTGAAGCCCTGGGAATGAATGGTGTTGTGATATCTTCAAGCACAGCAAATTGAGGCACTGGGAGCCATTGAGCGCCAGAGCCTGAGGCGCAGGACTGTAGGAAAACAGTGAGGGGTGGCAGTAGTCTTAAAGATGCAGAATGGATGCTGGATGACCACCGGGCTACTCATGAATTCTCCTTTTACTGCACCTTGTAGAAGAGACTAGAATAACTTAACTATATAACGGTACAGTATAGATAATAAATGATTATATGACAGATTTTCTAGTCTAGCAATGGTTAGAGGGGGATTGAAATGGGAATTTGATGAAATGCATTAGTTACAGGAGAAGAATTGTTTGTGCACTTCTACCATTGCAAACACAGCAGGCGTACCAAGTGAGACGCACTGCTCATCACGATTATCTATCTTCATGTTGAACATTTCTCTCGAGCAGCCCCTGGGGTCACGGTGGAACAGTGCATGATTTTGTACAGCCCTCCTCCCTCCCTGTAAACCCTCCACTCCGGTGGCTGGCTGCAGATTTAATGGGCTTAGCAGCTGTTGAGGAAAAGCAGTGAGGGCTTGTGGCATATGCTCTGGTTAGAACAAAGAGCAGCCAGCAAACCACACAGCGCTACAACTGCCTGAGCCGAGAGCAGCACTGCCACAGGGGCTGCAGTCCTATTAAACTGTTTTACAGCTTGTGTTCATTCACGGTTTCTTTTGACTGACTTTTGCTTAATGTGCCGTTTTGGGATTTTGTGCACTATAACGGGTGCTTTTGATCATTTTTCGCCCCACTTTAAAGGATATTTTTAAAAACCATTCTGTCACATGGCTGCACTGTAGCACATACCTGCTCTATAGGGTGTAAAGGTTATAGGTGTATAAGCTACTGATTCATGAAATGAGAGCAAAGCTTTGTGTATTTCAAAGGTTCTCCAAAGACACTTGACTAGGCCGCCCTCTTCAGGGAGAGTTGCTACCTCTCCAACACATCTGTTTCCAATGTGCTTCAGGATTGTGTTTGGGTACAAATTGGTATAGAGAGCCCTCTAGTGGTAGATGGTGGAAATAGATATCAGCAGGTTTGTGTGGACATTATTTTTCACAATGCACAAATAACAGTTTGGCCCTGACCAACACATACATCAAATTAATCCCAATATAAAGTTTTACTGTGTGTGATCAAAGATGAACGATGAAAGGTGGGTGCTCACATCTACTTTTGATTATCTGGCCTATTGATCTACTGACGTCTGCAGGTATGGCCAGATTATTCCTTTTCAAATTGTCCTCTATAGAACGATTAACTGAAAACTAATGAATTATAGCAAATATGTAATCCGCATTACTCAGATTGGTTTGGCTGAGCAGGATGAAGAGTGTACTGCTCCCAATACCAAAGTTATCCTGTACATACAACCAAAAAGTAGGCCAACAGATTGCAGCAACAGCTTTTCTGCACATACCCTCCTAGCTCATATGATCTGATTACTCCTATAATTAACAACAGCTATGGATACACACGAGCTGGTGTAAGTTTTATTGCACAGTTTGCACAGTTACTCTGTGCATATATGAGCTTCAACTGGTAGTATGTGTAAACAGTGATAAGGCTGTGTGTGTGCAATGTGTGTGTGTTTTGCTTGGTTCCCCTAACTGATAGCAAACAGTATGTTGCCATGTTCTCCCACTCAGCGCCGACAGAAACAGTTGAGCTACTGTCTGTGTGGGAGTGGAGTATGACAGGTTTGCTAACTCGTTGCTTGTAACAGTATATGTTCTCTAAATCAAAAAGCTCCTTGGTGTGTGTGTGTGTGTCTGTCTCTGTGGGTGTGTATGAATAAAAGTTGATAATAAAAGTAGTCTCTTTGCCTGCTAAGCTTCATTAAGGGAAATATGTTGTTGTCTGGGCTACCCTGCAGCAAACTAATTTACTTTCAGTGGAACAAAATGAGGCGGTAACTACTTGACATTGTGGAAGAGAGATATCAGACACCAGAGGAGAAGAAAACGAGAGCGTGCCAAGAGAGAAGCGACTGCGTTAACACAGATTTATCATGCATCATGTCCATCAGTGTTGCTAGTCAGTCTCAGCCTCAGTGTGCAGTGAGGGAAGTGTTGGGGAAGCTATAGTTTTACAAGCTACCAATTACTTCACATTGGAAGAGCTTGTACCCTGAGCAGGAATATAGCTTAAATTACTCTTGTAAAAAATGATCATATCTACAATATCATAAAATACAAACTTACATGGCTACAAAACTGAGCTTAATATAGCGGGGTGGACTAGACACAGTGTGAGTGCATTGTCTAGGCCTTTGCAGCAGTCAGGAAAATAAAAATATGAAATGAAATGAAAGGAAATTAAAAAGAGGGAGGAGGTTCAATAAAGACATGAGAGGCAATGATACAAAATAAAAGGATAACACAATGCAGTTCCTCTCTTTTCTTTTATAGCCATACATTGTTGGTAGTTGCTGTAGTTGACTATGCTTCAAAATAAAAGCAGTAATAAACCCCAATATCCACATATTGAGTTCAGCTGAACTACTACCAAGCTACTGCAGAATGTAGTAAGTTTAATTACATGTCTTGAAACTACTCCCCACCACTGGGCCGGGGGCACAGCCTAAAAAATCTTTAAAAAGCCTTCAGGTTTCTTCATATTGTGTGTCTCCTGTTAATAAATGGCTGTGAAAAATCATTCAGTGCAAAGGTAACTAGTTTAATTCAGGCCTGTCTGAATAAAAAACAAAACGGTTGGCGATCACGTGTCTTGTCTACATTCTCAAATGCCAAAATTGAATTATGATAATGCTATATTGAAATACAGCCCTGTAAACACAGTGCTATGATTCAGCCAGTTGGTTTCCAAACAGTATTAAATCAGGCAGAGGTTTCCAAGCATGAGGCGATGGGCTCTGATGAGGGTGGAGACATGGAGTCTGGCCTGGCATCTGCTCAGAGGTGGAAGGTGCTGCATGTGAGTATACCAGGACTGTGAAGGCAACATGTGAAGGATTTTCTTCTAGATATAATAAAAAAAACATACACGCTTAAACAAGATACTTATTTGAGATGCACCCTCAAGCCTCAATGACATATATATATATTTTTTATTCTCCTTAAGCCAAACAGGCTAAGAGCCTGACATATATAATTTATGTCACGAAAGAAAATAAATTCTGAACACGCAATAAATACATTTCATTCCTAAAAATATCAATATTTGCAGTCCAGTCCACTGTCATTTGAAGCTTCACTTTATCAGGAATCATGACACAAGATGAAAGATGTTTCTTTCACTGGTGAGACAGATGAGTCAACAATATGACAAAAAAAAAAGTCATCATCATAAAATCTGTTGCAAATGGAATAGGATTAGCTCAGCGTTATTGGCAGGACTCTAATTCCACTCTATATCATCAGACTTGTGGCAATCTGTTATAAACCGACGTTCAATCAGAGATTTTTCCATCTCAGACAAAGCTACTCATGTAAGGTCCATAGCTCCAACCACCTCCACCACACCATACAGCTGCAGTCTGTCATTTTCCAGGAAACCGTCACCTCAGATGTTTGAGCCTCTCATGTTTCAGTGGCAACTGGCCAGTAGAGGGCGCCACCCCATCTAGTCTTACATTGACAAAAGATTTAGAAATTCTATTTATCCATTATACATTAACAAGCTAGACAGGACAATGAAACAAAACTCTACAATAAAAACTGTATTGTTTATTTATTTAAAAACTGCCTCTGCCCCATTTTCCTGTCAAAGGGGTGCTGCCCTCTTTCTCTGTTGAGTCCTGTTATTGTAGAGCACGCTCAGTAGCACCCTTCATTAACGGAGAAGATAGGCTGTTGGTGCGGCAGCTCTCAACAACACCCCTGGGTTTACTGAAGCACTGGGCACTGCCTCACTGCCAGTATTAGTAGACTAAGTGGAGAGAATAACGGAAGGTCAGTTGCTTGTTAGCTAGCTAGGCAGCAGTGCCACCAGGCCCCTCAGGGGTGGGATGCAGTCTTGCTGCCAATTTGGCATGTTGGCCATAATTTATCAATATGAATATACATATTCTGTGAAGAATATTTTGAAAAAACAATTGTAACTTAATTTACTACAGATGCCTCATTAAAAACATTGTTAATTATTTTCACCTTGGTAGTGTGTATTACTGAAAAGATGTTGCAACACACATTCATCAGCAAACGTTTTATTTAAAAGACTCTGACTTGACAAAGGTATGGACAAGACTGTGAGGCTTTTATTTTCTTGGTTCTGCTCCAATGATCAATTTGATTACAACCTGTGCCTCACCACCTCCAACACTGCATGAAAACCATTTATCACATTCTGCGGTAGAGAATTATCCTGGACTTCTGCTAATAAAGTCTTGAACTAAAATAAAAGGAAACTAATAGTGAAAAATCGTCAGTGAACCAATGACAAACCAGCCACAATGATGCGATCTCTCTTCACCACAATGGCTGCACAGGGTTCCCTGCCCTCATCTTTTTCTACATTAACTTGGGGAAAAGTGGGATGACTTCTGGATAAACTGAGACAATAATAAGATAATAATAAGAATAATAAACTGCCAAAATAAGTTGTAAATAAAAAATCTGACTGTTGGCATGCCAGGCTGCAGTAATGCATTTAAACCTGCACTATGTAACTTTATGTAATTGACTCGTTGGCGGCCCCAAGTGGCAGTGAGAAGTAACTGTCTTTAGCTTTGTTAGCTTCGGCATCTTTGCTCGTAAATCAGCTTTCTGTGGTGATAGCCGAGGAGCTGTGTTCGACTCGTTCAATTCGTCCCTAGAGAAAACTTTCCCGGCAGTATATTATCGACTCCAAAACGTTATGGGCGTGAATGGAACAAATGAACAGCGGCTCAGCGAAGGGGGCGGGGCCAGTCTTCTGTGTTGCAGCTCCTCATGAACTAGACTGATTAGAATCTTGTATTTTTACATTAAAAAGTTACATGATGCAGCTTTAAACAATTCTAGCTGTCTGCAAGGTAACAAACTGATTTATTGAGCCTTTTTGGTGACTAGAAGTTCTCTTGCCTACCTATGTTGAATGCACTTAGGGATAGAAGGGATACAAGTTTTGCAAAGAATTATGAAAACAATAAGTTAGCCAACCTAGCAGCTAACTTGTCCACATATTCACATCTTTTAGTCAATTTTAGCTTGATTTATTCAGTTAATATAATATTACCCACACAAATAATTCGCTACCATAACAGAAATGACAACCTTGTGCAAGTTTTTCGCAAAATGGGGAGAATAAGGTTTGATCATTGGCTGAGAAGATGAGCAAGGAGCAAGGCACAGTGCTCACATCATGGTTGGCTAAAAGAGGATTGGGGCGGAGCTACTGTTTAGAGCCTGGGAGGAGGCGACTCCCTGTCAGTCAACACTCAGGGAACAAAAGTCCCTGCTTTAACAACACTGAAGCTCCCTCTGCAGGAAAAATGGCTCCAAAGGTTTCAATGAGAAAACAGCGATTATAGCTCACAACTTCAAAAGCATTTGTTCAGAAATGTTGACATTGTTGCAAAATGTGTTTTGCCCATTTGCAAATAGTTGTTCACAACTACAAACTCCATCACAAATTTGTAGATTGTGTAGCAACCTTACAGAGCACGGTGCACATGCACGCACCTTCAGAGATTGGAGCAACGTACACATTGGTTTTAGTGTTACAAGTTTGCAAGTCATTATACAACCTCATCCAATCTTACAATACAAGTACAACAGCTTGAGATGTTGTTTTTTTCATACTGCAAATATTAATTATACCTCATAACGTCAAATGCACTTGTTTGCAAAACATAACTGGTAAAATGCATAACAAATCTGCTTATTGTATCGCAGATATATTTATGGAGTAATTAATCATTCACATTTAATTTAGCATAATATTTGTAACTGTTGACAACATAAACTAGCCACAAACCATGAGGATTTACCCGAGGACAGTCATGCATCATATTTCCATAACAATTAGCCAACAGCCAACAATTAGCCACCACCAAGAACTCAGTCAAGAAGTCAAGATTTTGCCTTCAAATTAAAAGCCCAAAATGTGCTACTTTTGGGGAAAAAATGATTGGGCTCTACAGAACATTTTCAAATGTATTCTTTATTTTAATTTTGGTAGTTGGTACTCTGTGTTACCCAAAAAACGTTCGTCAATAAAGCTTTTAAACTGAAAATTGTGACCGGAAGTCCTATACTTTTATTCTGGCAAGTTAACACAATCTACAATTCGCTGCAATACTCATCGCTATACAGGGTCAGCTGCTCGGTTAAACATTTTAATTGGGTCATTAAAGCTATCTCGACCTGTCTCTCCATCTACAGTAGGTAAGTAAGTTAAATCAACAACATACTCGGACATTATTACAAATATACAAAATGCTGTGGCGCTTTTGCCATCTTGTTCATAATTAATAGTTCATCT
Source organism: Gephyroberyx darwinii (assembly GCA_900660455.1). Classification (NCBI taxonomy): domain Eukaryota; kingdom Metazoa; phylum Chordata; class Actinopteri; order Trachichthyiformes; family Trachichthyidae; genus Gephyroberyx; species Gephyroberyx darwinii. Next base: position 2,453 of record CABFOQ010015182.1, on the reverse strand, counting down.
GAACAACAGACCAAGCTGGTAAATCATAAAATTACCCAAAAGTCCGAATAGTTTACATGGCAGCATTTGTTTTTAGCATAACCCTCAATATTGGCCTCAGATGTCCTGAGGCCAAAACATGGCAGCTAGCAAGACTTAGACTCAGACTTTGAATGCTCTATTCCCAAACAACACGTTTTAATTTAGTTAAACTGGGTTACACCTTTCGGCCTTTACAACGTCCTTGTATTTGTTTTATTCTAGGTCTTTAGTCGTTGTGTTTCGGCTGAGCTGAGGACTCAATGTGACTGTGACCAAATTGAAGTGAGTAATATTAAGGTTCATCCTCTCCACGCGATGCCGCTATACCCAAATACATTTCCTCTCGAGAGCTTCGTGCTACAGTATGGTTGTGAACTAGGAAACAAAGCACACGTGGATTACAGTGGTCAATAGATGGCACTAGAGAGTTATCAGTGTAGAAAAGACCTCTTGAATAGATTCATTGGGTGTTTATCCTATGAAGACGCTTAAATGAAAAACATTTAAAAAAAGAAAATCAACTTGAAGGATTTGAAAGTCCCTGGTCATTTATTTGTTTTCAGCCTCACCTTGATCATCAGCATGCTTCATGGTTTATTCATTGGTAAATTAATAAGTTATAAAGTTATCCCCCTGCTGAATTGATGGACCAAATTCAAACTCCTGCATGGCTGGGTTTGGTAACAGTATTGGGCACTGATTGGCAGACGGTGTCAGCTCTCCCAGCCAAGTCATGAAGCCTAAACATCAGTTCAGCCTTAAAGTAATTAAATTCAGCCAGTCCAGTTCAGTTTAATATGAAACCTGAAGT
>CABFOQ010015174.1:1320-17027 GCA_900660455.1 Gephyroberyx darwinii | reverse complement strand
CATATTGAGAGAAAAAACACCAACAAAAAAAACTCTTCACTTTCTTCACACTTCCAGTATTTTTTTGCCCTTTCTCTGGTGCTCAACTCTCATCGGCTATTGCCATTCTTCTTTCAGATTGTAGCTGTAAGAATCCGTTTTGAAATAATGGTGATGGTCCTGACTGGATGCCTGATCTGATGCCAGATTTTTTTAACCCTTTTAACCTTTAATTAAATACGCAGTTAGTTCACCATCACATCATCCAATTCAACACTCAGTAAATGAAACAGGAAAAAACACACAAAAACATTCCTACCCTCACCATCCCAATACTGCCTCTGCTCTGCTAGTCTCTGCAGACGAGACCTCATGCCAGTAGCAGATGTAGCCGGGGCTTCCATTAGGTCTTCTCTGTTCCTCTGCAGGGCTGGACTCACAGGTACCATCTCCACTTCTTTGCTGCTCAGAGGATCGGGAGCAGAGGTCTCAGCTCTCCTCTCTTGCTCTGGTTGTACAGTTTTCATCTGCTCAGTATGAGACTGGACGACCGGCCGGGTAGTATTCTTCTCCAGGGAGGAGGTAGGACGGACACTGGCCGGGACCACCGGGGGTTTCCTGTCAGTGGGGGGATCTGGCACCATAGGGACCGCAGGGCGAGTTGGTTCCTGGTTCTCCTCTCCGGTTGCAGACTGTACATTTTCCCCTGAGCATCTGCGCTTGGAGGGAGAAGGCTTGGACGAGAGCTGTGGAGCTGAGGGGAAGAAGTTGTGGAGAAAGATGAGCAAATTCTAGGGACCCAGGGGTCACTGGCATTTAAGCCAAAAGAAGGAATACTAGTATTCTGGCAGTATTTCTACAATGGAGTACAAAAGAACCTCACAAACAACTGTGTGGCATTATAACAAAAGTGTTCGTACCTTTATCAATGACTGGCTCACTGATCACGCTGTTAGTCTCAACCAACGGCTCCCTGGCCCTTTTGGCCATCTGTCTGTTTGCTGCAGTCGGCCTCTCTGCCATTTTCTTCTGCAGGTTCTCCCGGCGGGCACGGGTCCGCTCCAGCAGTTTCTGGTTTGAAAAACAGTGTTTCGTTTTAAATATATTCCACAGGCCGCTTTACACTGTAGGTAGCCCATAGGCCTTTAGAACAACTATATAAAAGTGTTTCCTGTACATTCATTTAGCTACAGTTGAATTTAGCTACAGGCCTCTCCAGCTACAGCGGGGTCCAAAAGTCTACTATCAAGATCTCCTTTGATTCATCATTTATCAATAACTTTCTTAGTCAAATGACATTCCTCCAAACATCACATAATTTAAAAGGAGTGGCAACAATAAAGCATAGAGGACCACATTAGGAGGACCATATTAATTTAGTCAATATCTTAATATATTAGTTGTTTTAAAAGACCAAAACAATGAACACTGTGTATTAGGAGCATACATGTGTTAATATTTGAATGAAATATCTGGTGTGACAACAATTTAAGAAAACCTTATAAAAAACAAAATATCAAATATATTTCAATGTCATACGAGCAAGATCTAAAAATAATGTATTCTTAAATAAGAAGTATCAACGGAGTAAAACAAACTGTATTCGTTTTTGATAAATGATGAAAACAAACAGTTCTTGGTAGTGGACTTCGGCATCTGGTCTCATTCTACATTCGTGTCATACAGGAATGCCTGTCTGAATGACATGATGGGTCAAAGCAATGACTTGGACGTGGTCACACGTTTAAAGTTTTCTTCAGACTGAAGTTGCGCCGGATCAGCTATTTAATACTTAACATACATGCACCTAGTGAGTGATACACGACACAGCAACTCCAATGCTCGTTGCAATGTCAACCACATACCAAAAATCCAGCAAGTAGTTGTGTCAGACCATCGGATTTTAAGATTTCTCATCACAAAATGACTATATCATGCATTTGTAATTAAATGTATCATTCCATACATTTCCTGTATTTCCATTTTAGCGATGTTTTTATTCCCCTCTGGGACAATAAAGAGCCATCTATCTATCTATCTATCTATTCAAACTGTCAAAACTTCTAACTATCCTATACTGTACATGAGTCTTGGCATTGCATCACAGCTTCTTCTGTGACCCATTTGTTGATAAATTCAAATCTATGAATCCTAATTTGGCAATTCTTTATGATCACGCTCTTGTTGATCTGAGACCTGCAGTTAGTCATTAGTCATGGTACTCGAAATAGGCTCAAATTTAGTTGTTTCTCCATCTTCCCTAACAGATGTTGGCCAGCTGGATATCTGGAAAAGCAAACGGTGTGGAAAACAAAGGCGAATTGCATCTATGAAGGCCAACTAACAAGTGGCAATACAGTTGGAATTGTAGTGTAGACAGACAAAACAGTCCTCTTCTGGCATAGATAAAAAGGCCTCTGTTTGCTCGCCCACTTTCTATCCTCTCCTTTGTGTGAAACCCCTTTCCCTTTGCCTCCCAGGCAGACTGTCATGCAATCTGATTTACTGCACTGTAACTGTGCAAGTCCTAACACATTCCTGCAGCTCCACTGCTGCCTGCACAATTCCTCCAAACGGCATGGAAAATCTGAGGCGTTTAGCGTCATTCCTAAGGAATGAGCCACTCCTGTTTGTAGTCCCTGGTCATTGGATTTGAACTCTAAAACTCTATTGGCCAGGACAATGTGACAAGAAATTCCATTAAAACAGACACCAACAGCTCAGGAATTATTTCACAATTAGCTACAACAACATGACAACACAAATACAGTAAGGGGAATAAGGAAGTTCTGTTTTGCACGCCATCCACCGCAAGATTTGACATATCTCAGGCTGCTCAGTTAGACTGGAAGAAATGGGGAAGTGTTGGCCAAATTCAAAAACTTACAAATAGCATTGCCTTAATTGGAGGCAAAACAGTTTGATTTGAGTTATAGGGGCGTGGTGTGGCAATCTTACAGCGGTGTGTTTTTGGTCGAGTAGATGGATAGGAATGTTACTATATCATGGACTGGTATACACTGACCAGTAGCCTTAACGTACCTTGGAAAACCAGAATAGCAAGAAGCAAACTATCTTTGTTGCAGTTAGAAGATTAGGTTACTAATTATTAACGTTATTTCAGGTTTAGATTTATTTCAGTTACTAACGTTCGCCACAAAACAAAGAACAAACACGTGTCATGTTTTTGTCTTACACTTTTGGTCTGATGGCAGATGCCCCCATTCAATACGTAACGTTAATTGGTGAACAGATCGGTTAACGTTATTTACAGAACACACATTTACACACACACACACACGGCAGTTGTACAACAATATCTGTTAGCTAAAAACAGGTAACGTGGCGTTATGTTCAGTTTAACGTTAGATAAATTAACTAGCGAATTCGTTAGTTCAGTGTATAGTTCACCCACTCACCTCAGTAAATGGATCCATTGCGGAGACAGTTTACCCCTACTCGAATAATATTTCAACAATTCGCTGTTTTTACTACTCTATTACAGCAGTATGGACAGAAAGAAGACGTGGTGGGCTAAATGCCTCGCAGCTCCTCTTCTCTCCACACAAATAACTTCTGTTCAAATTTGAATTTCAGCGCTGCGGACACTGCGCAGACTCCGACGGTTGAAGGAAACACTCGAAAACCAATCAGAAACCAGGGGCGGGGCTTGAGACATACCCAGCCTATCACAGCCTGAGTGAAATGAAAAATTATAGACGTTGTCACTTTTGTACAGCAGGGCACCAATCCTGATCCTTGTATGGGGGGAAACAGTTACTATGCTGCCCTCACGTGCTGTCATACATCTTGTGATTACGAGTTAACCGTACACGACCAGATAATACTATGATTCGTACCACAATAATTACCATAGTTTACCAACATTGTGTTATGTGCAATCTCTCTCATCAATGGAAAACGTTTCTGCTTTTTGAAAATTCTGGCAATGAACAAAACACATACTGTTATCTTGTATATATGCTGTTTCTCACCTAATTCTATGGGCTTAGCCAATGCTGTTTTGCAGGTGTTTGATATGAATGTTTCGCCTGAGTTTTGTAGCAGCGTCACCTGTTGCTCCTGGGTCTTTCATTCTGCCCTAACAACTAAATACTTTTTCCATGTTACACAGTAATTCACTCAAGTATTTTTGAATCACTATGCCATGCCACTGTCTCCCTTCTGGCTTTATCAGGTGTCTGCTTGTATTATTATTGTAGTATTCTTCCATGTGGTTGGTGTGAAAGGGATGATTCATTACAAATGGATTCATCAGAGAAACAGTTCGAGGGGTGGAGCTGGATGGGCAAAAAGTGCTTTATAGAGCAAATATTGGAAAACCTGACCAAAACGGAAAAATAATAACAGTTTTTATTAACAGTTAAAATCGATATTGGGACAGAGTGAGTTCGGACAAATGTGGTATTTAGTGGCAGAAAATCAACAGCTTATGTTAAAAGTAATGTACTTTATTATCATATGTTATTGTTCAGCATTATATGTAAATAACTAGCATCGCTCTTATGTTTGGTTAATAAATCAATTTAAAAATCAACTACATGCCTGCTGCGCATTTTGTCTTCACTCCTCATTCACCAAAACCACTTGAATGTGTGACGAGTCATATTTACAACTTTAGAACTCGGACATAGGAGCTTATGAGGAGCACTCAAAGGCAGCATATGTCTTCCCGTCTATCAAAAAACAAAACATTAGTATTATTCCATGGTTCAGATGCCTAATTCTAACCTTCACTGATTATCCTCCATCCGACTAAGATTTATCTTTGGTAGCTTCTCTTCCCACCACTCCACGTTGCACAGCTTGACCTGCAAAGGAGACATGCAGAATGTTTAGACACTAAGAGCCACTAATGAGATTTACATAAACATACCAGATAACAGAGCAGTGTTTTCGAAACACTGGGCTGAGATATAATGGTGACCTCAGCAACTGCCTTCACAAGTCCCTGCCATGTGAACAAAGAAGAATAAAATGTTCTAGGCTTATAGATTTGCAGCCTAAGACAGGGTCAGTTAGACAGCCTGTAAATGCCACTTGAGTGGTGTGACATTTAGAGAGTCTCAAGAGCACAGATATAACAAGAAATGGGAGAGAAAGAAACATGAACACAGAAGCATGAAGAAACAAATTCCCAAATCTGCGTGACCTGTTGTGATTTTCTGCTGTGATAATTCTCAATATGATGAGTCTTGAATCCTATTCACTGTGATTGGAAATATTTTATTGCTGTTTTCAGTAGGGTTCGACCGATAGGGGTCTTTGAAGGCAGATACTAATAGCTGTTATTTGGTGCAGGTGTTTAAATCTGAATTAACAGTATTCATTGTTCCCCCAGAATTGTGTTCTTTAGTCTTCTTATACAATAAATATGTAATCACACAAACTGCATCATATACATCATATAAGGTGAATGACACTGACTGGACCAAGTCAAATTTTAATAAAATGCCAATATCGACCCAATATATTGCCACAACAATATTGGTCTAACCCTGATTTTTAATTTCTCACCTTCCAAAACCTACTGATCATAATAAATTAATAAATAATAAATATTAAATTACATTATTGTAAAATGAATCTCCTCTTTGACCACTGATAATATGAACAAGATGGAGTTCAGCTGCCACCCAAACAGACGCTCAATTCAAACAGCTAGCCTAATTCATTTTTTCCACCATCACTGTTCCATTTTCAATTTGTATAACACCTTTGAAATGTAACCCATTTGTCAAGCGTAAAACGTCAAGCGTAAAACATCTGAAAAACTACAGAAAAATACAATCGCGACATCTTGATGGCCTCAAACGAATTCATGGAGACTTCCAAACCGTTGCTTCCCCATTGCTTTCACTTGTCAAGTCGTTCCGGTTATTCCCACAGGAACTTCATTTCCCATCAACGCTACCGTTTCTGTGTTACGTAGCAGCCAGGAAACCATGGAAACAGCTCAGCCAACGCTTGTAGCATCCAGCTCAGCTCTTGTCAGCTTGGATTCAGTGGAGTGAGGATGTCTGACGTTAGCTCTGACACTACCGGTCAAACTTCGCTGAAAAAGATTATTTCTACGAGCCTTTGTATTCTCTGAATACACGTAGCCACAAGAAGTACATTGCTTTCATCGGCGGTTTACTGTTTTGACCTGGTTGGACAACGTTAGCAAGATAATTAGCTAACTTGGCTAACGTTAGTAATTTCACTCGCTTAGGTTAGCTTAACAGAAGATGCTGGAATCAATAAAAGTAACAGGTAATGATGCATTTTTCTACATATGTCTACATATCAAGTTAACATATCAAAAGCAAATAGTGTTTACCAAGTAATTGGTTGGTAAATTTACTTGTAACTTATATAGTGATGTAATGGTAAATATAAAGGATTTGGTAAACTATGACACTCATTTATTGTAATCAAATCAAACTTTATTTATACAGCACATTTCTTACATTAAGATTGAGTGCAATGGGCTTTACATCAAGAAAAAAGTGCACAGACTCAAAGTAGATAAGGATAAAAGATTTAAACAAAAAAACAAACTCGCACACAGATTAAAGAAGAGATTCGTTAATGCTTTATTTGTATTATGCTTCCCCCACTTATCCTCATAACATCAGTAAGAGTTTATATGATCAGTTTTATACTATTTATTATGATGTATAATATGAATTAATGTCATGATTCATGGCAGCCTAAAAATGTCTCTAAATGTCCCACAATTTAACCTGACAAAACTTTCAGACACCCTCACAGGGATACTGCACAGATTACTTACTTTGCAGATGCCTAACATCACATCAGGTGAAACGGAATGATGAGATACCCAAAGGATATAATGTTAGATAATGAAGCCACTAAGTATTTCATTTGGTGGCTGAACATGTTACCCTCCATCCAGCAAGCCAATGAAGCTTAATTTGGATTTCTTGCTGTTATTACTGTGCTGCTGAGGTCATCAGTTTGTGCTGTGTGTGGCTGCATGGATTCCGTCTCAGTGCTCCTGTCTGAACACAGTGCTTGCTCTCAGTCTGATGACGCTCCAGGTCATTTCACTGGGAATGCACATTGACTCCTCACTCCTGTACTGCTAGTCTGTAGAGACATGATGAGAATAATTTGCTTTGTGATAGCAGCCCACTGAATCATCCATGAGACATAATGATGCATTGCCAGTGGTCCTCGATAGGGGGCTGCTGACGTAACTGTAATTGGAGCCTGTCAAGCTAGGTCCATTTGAGTGACATCGCATCTTTATAAATGAATAAGGAAAGGAAAGAATGGAATATATATATATATTTAGCTTGGGGGCAGAAGAGATCTATTTTTATCATGCCTTCATAAGAGGATTAGTCTATCAAGCTATCTGCAAGAAGTCTGCACGTGAATCTAAAATAAATAGCAAACAGAATCACTGTCCTCACTCACTGCTCTCTCATATCACTTCTTTCAGAAAGACTCCACTGGCCAGAAGTAGAAATGTCCAAAAAGTACATCTTAAACACCACTGACAAGCCAGTCAGTCCGAGCCAAGTGCACCCAGAGAATATTTCTAATGTCCTCAAAGACCTCTTCACCACCGGGACCAGCAGCTACAATGTCCTGCTGCAGGCCGAGGAGGAGGAGAGGCAGAGCCCGAAGCACTCTCCTCACAGGAGGCCAAAGACATCGGTGAAGTGTGCCTCCGTATTTCATAAAAGAAACCGTCCAGGCATGGCTCCTGTCATGGTGCGGGCCCCAGAAGGAAGTGGCGGCGCCATACAGGCAACTCATGTCCTCTCAGGCAGCCACTCCAATCTCCCTAAGCCAGCACGGACCATCACAGTGCTGGGCAGCACCATGGGCCTTTCCCCTCGCCCCGTTCGCCGTCCTAGGAAGGTGTGCGTCCCCAACTCGCCTCGTACCAAATTTCCCTCTTTGCCCAAATCGGTAATCGCGCGGGAAGCAGAGAATGCCAAGAAACTCTGTATCCTTACAGCCATTAAGCCATCCAACGTCGAGAAGGAGAAAGTCAAGTTTTTCAAGTCTGACTTCAACTACAACCCTCAGTTTGAGTATAGCAACCCTGTGTCTCCACTTGTCCTGGCGCGACACAACAACGCCTCGGATCGCTTTCTGACACAGGTGAGAAGCACAGTGTCAAGTTATGAAGTCAGTCATAGGCCTGGGATAGAGAAACTTGGAAAAAGGAAGTAGGGGCGGTCGATAGGTGCACAAGTCAGCCAGATACAGGCACAGAGGCTGTGGCAGGTCATTCATCACATGCACTATGTCCTGTGTGGATAAGGTTGGCACTGAGCTGGATAGTTTGAGAGAAAATTCCACACCATCCAAGTGAAAGTAGAATGGAGCCTCATCCCTTGTCACAGAGCCAGGAATCAGATCAGGAAAAAAAAACAAGTGCAAAATATATATAAAAGCTGCCTTTCTGGGTCTTGTGCATTTTTAACATTTATGAGTACACGTACAAATACACGTTATTAATCAATCAACAAGTGAATGCTTAGGATTTAGATTTCCCATATAAGATCAGCTGCGTAATGTTTCTGGGTTGCATTGAGCAATAACACAGTCCTACGGTATTGCATTGCAGGCTGCTCAGGTAACACAAGTGTGCAGATAGTAAGAGAAGGGATCAGTATCTCCCGTTGAATGAACTCCACAGGAAATGTAGTAAAGTGATCCTGCAGAGTACCCCCCCTCCCCCCGGTGTTAGGTCTTGTTTGACATGTTTTCTTTGTTTGAATGTTTGAAAGACACTGTTTTGTTTGCGGTGCTCCAGGCAGCTAACCTTGAAAAACCTTGGTGGTTTGATGCCATACAACTGCCACTGTGCTATCTCATAGCAACTCGCCGAACAATTATAAAGTGCACTGTCAAATTGGCTTTTCTTCAATGCCAGTCTTTGGCCACGGGCATAGCTTCAGTTTCATGCATTGACTGTCAAATCATAGTGCTTCTCAACTCTTGCAGGCAGTGCGGATCATGGAGCGTGCCCTGCAGAAGTACGGCAGCTATGAGATGTTTGAACAGGCCACTGGGGGGAACCTCCTCACCAAAAGTCGCATCTGGTACAATGTCAAGAAATACATGGAGAAGGAGGGCTGCGTGGGGGAGGTGAGAGACCAATGGACTTGGGTAGTATAAAGGAATACTTGATTCCTTCTGATTGATTGCTGTTATTTTGCACACCCCTGTGATGTCGGAGCTCATATTTTTTCATACTTAATCAGCAGCAAAGAGTAGTAGGAGGCAAAGGAGGAAATGTGAAAAAAGTGTCAGTTGCATTATATTTAATACCCCCATCTTCTATATTTTTGTTTATATTCTGTTTTCTTTGCTGTATTCATTTTGTTATCATTTTGCTATTTTTTAACATTCCAACATTCCAATTCCCCCATTTCATTCCTTAAATGTAATGCGGGCATCTTTAGAGGAAACATTTTCTTTACAGAAGCTATTAAGAGCTATTATATGGCTGCCTTCTGAAGTCTGTGACCTTCCCAGTCCAGAATATGCCAGGGTGGATTTCTGCATCATTATACAGCCTATTCAGCAGGATTGGCAGACAGCAGGCCATCAAAAGTTGAATGTGCTCTGGGGGAAAAGTAAGACCTTGCAAAAAGCTGTCACCTTACTGAAGTCATTCTGCAATCTGCTTGCGTAGAGCAGTCTTTATGTAACCATCAACAAGGACGCCTTATGTCACCAAGTTAATATTGTTCCACTGCACACATAAGACCACATATACTGGCACTTTGTGTATGCTTGGCGAAGATCTAATGGGTTTAAACATAGTAGACAGTGGGAAGAAAACACAAGGGAGTATATTCCGTTATAGGAAAAATGAAAATGAAACACAGCTATTGGTGATGTATTTTGCATTTCTGGTCCCATTTTCTTGTCTGCTGGTGTATTTTTCTTATTTCCATGGATAATTGAGCTAAAAGCAGACAGATATTATTATTATCAGATATTTCCAGCTGCGACAACAGAGTTTGATAGCAGAAACATTTTCAGCTAACATCAACGGTGATTTTAGTCCCTCAGAATCAAATCAATTCTGAAATCACAATCATAGAAGAGGCAGAGATTGTGATCTTTCCACCAACAGTAGCCTCAGTTGTCCACAATGCAATGCAACCAATTCAGTAAGAGATGTGGCCACAGTCATACACCCGTCCTACCCACAGCTGAATGATCACACTTTCAAGCTATTTATATGCTCATAAGCGCACCTTTTGAGTCAAAGCAACACGTTCACGCCCCTTCTCAGGGGTTTGTTCAAAGTCATTATGGGAAATGTAGGAAATCACTGAAGCTTGGTTGAGGGAACGTGGATGTACCAAAAAAGTAAATTACGACACTTGATCACAAAATAATTCCTGGAATACATCATGGAACATCAAACATTGATGGTACCTAACGAGAGTATCTGAGGGTGGATTTTTCCTTTAAATGTATAAGCACATTGTCAAGTGAACACACCATATTGCTGCATACGACAAGATGGTTGCAGCCTGCTTTTCGGTATAAATGGAGTTCTGCTATCTGTGTTGTGTTGGCAGATAGTAGTCCATGTGACAGATGACCTGCTGTCCAGGGCCTCCATGACCGTGGTGAACGGTAGACCCACACTGACCATCAACATCTCCACCGCCCGCGAGCACTGGCTGGAAGGCATGCTGAGGCATGAGATTGGTGGGTAGCTATCATATATGAATATCATATATCATCATCATGAATTAATTCTTCAGTGGTTCTCAAGTGGCTCCAGGTACCAAAATAAGTAGTAGTTTCATCGCAATTCAGTCCATTGGCAATCATTGCAATTAGAGAATCAATAGTTGCCAAAATCTATCCATATGGTCACTGGAACAAAATCTTACCACATATAAGCTGTTGGGCTTTACATGTGTCCTTTTGAACCCCCTACAATCAATTAACTGAAACCTCTGAACGTTCCTTATGTATGTATACCTCTTAGGTTGTGTATTATTCTTGGTTGGAGTGATTTTCCTGGAGACTAAGATCATTGTTATCAAGGCCAAGTTTACAGTCTGTATTGGTTTACAAGGGTGATACACTGTAGAGACGGTTCTTCTAGCGCAGAGAAATTGCCGGACCAGTGTACGTGTCTTTGCAGATGAAGTGCAAGTACAGCTAGTGAAGCACATTCAGATTAAGGCAAGCTTTGCTTCTCTTACGTTCAATAATGAAGTCGCTGTGCAAAATAATTCCAAGACGCTGTACTCGGCTTACACTAATTCCCTCGCTCCTTTTCGGGGAACACCAATGTATGACAGTCAGTGACACACACAGACTATTATTCAACCGATGCAGATTTTTGAAGGCAGATTGAAGCTGCCAATATTCAGTATATTTAAATATGACTACTTTCATGCCAAATAAAGTATGAATTGTTTCCCCTAGAATTGTATTCTTGTCAGTGTGGAAAAGCCTCTGAAACAATTCTACAAGAAAGTCATCAAACAAGTCATCATACAAACTGACTGGCCGTCATCCAATTTTGTTCGCCAGGCACACATTACTTCCGCAGCATCAACAACAGCCACCAGCCATGGAGCAGCAGCGCGGGTAGGAAGAAGCACAACCTGAAGCCCCTGAACCCCACCGAGGAGGGCCTGGCGAGCATCCACAGCGTCTTGTTCAGGAAAGACCCCATGCTGTGGCGCGCCGCCTTGCTCTACTACACCGTCTACCGGGCCGGCCAAATGTCCTTCACCCAGCTCTTCCACGACCTGGGCCGCTTCGTCCAGGACTCCAACACCCGCTGGGACTACTGTGTCCGAGCCAAGAGAGGCCAGAGCAACACAGCGCTGCCAGGTCAGTAACGTTTTGTCATGTTTTATAACAATAAATAATTAGATGGAGAAGATAGGGTTAGAGTTTAATCTGAGACATTTTTATTGTAGAACTGATCAATACTACACTGGTTGTCTGTGGGAATGAATGAAAGTATGAATGAATATGATGGTCTAAATGTTGTTTCAGAGACTTTTCCACCCTGACAAGAATACAATTCTGGGGGAAACACTTAGTACTTGCCATTTTTGGGGACTTTTTAGGCATGAAATCGGTCATTTCTACAAATTTCTAGACATTGAATATTGCCACAAAATATCAGCTATTTGCAGCTTCAGTCCAAAACATGTCAGTATCGGCCCTCAGAAATCAGCCGTACCCTAATTAAAGTTGATAGACCTTTTGTATTGCAGGTTGCTTCAGTAAAGACCAGGTGTACCTAGATGGCATCCTGAAGATCCTGCGGTACAGAGACAAGATCGACTTCCCGATGCTGACTGCTCTAGGAAAGGTGAGGAAATGTATTTGAACTATCTATCTATGTTGTCTTCAGAGTTCATGACGCACAAGGCTATAGCAAGTCTCTCGCTTTCTGTTACCAAAAATAAAGGAATCAAAGCTTGAATAAAGCTTATGTAACCCGCTTCTGTTCTTCTGCTTGAGAGGAGCGATGGGCATTGAAAGCTAAAAAGTGTGCTTATCACAGCTGGTATCCCTGAGAAAAAACTACAGATGCTTTTCTCATTGGAATCTGATGGGTTTTTTTTATAATAACCAGCCCAGTGCTATCAGGGCTGAAGTCATATGAATTGCGAGGTGACAAATGATAAAAGAACAGAAGTAACAATAACCTGCGACTAACGGCCTTGACCGAATCATCTTGACAATTTCTCAATTTAATGCATTGTCATTATTACTCAATTCACAACCAGTTTCATCATTTTCATCATTGAATTCTTGTTACTTCCACCCTTCTGTACCTAGAGGCTGACGATAAGTTATCTAACATTTTTTTTTTAATCAGATCAACTTTGCATTTATTACTCCGTTTTTCAATTCACACGCCCATTTCCATCCACTTGCATCCACTCATCCTTCACCGCCCCGGCGAGCTGTGTTGCTGATTGCATCTGTTTGCCTGTGGGCTCAGGTGTCCTTCGAGGATGCGGATCGGCTGAAAGGCCTGGTCCAGATGGAGAACGTTCGCATCCCGCACTTCCTGCAGGACCAGGCGTGCTACACCGAGCAGCTGGAGAAGATCATGGAGGTCAACCAGCTGACCGACGAGGAGCTCAGGGTCATCTTCTGAGCCCGGTCCGATCTCCAGCACACCTCCGCCAACCCTAACCTAAAACCTGAGTGAAATCACAATGGCCTACATGTCCCACCACCACCACCATGCATGGTAGCAGACTCTGTGACTTTTGCAGCGTGCTGTATTGTATGTAGAGTAGGGTTAGACCAATATGTCAGTTTGCCAATACTGCGCTATTATTAAAATTCTGATACCGGGCAGTTAGCATCGTCCAACTCTCATGGAGGTTTACATCCCATCCCATGCTCTCTGCACCAGAGAAATCATTCCACTGTGGTGTGGGAGGATTTAACTCAACAACCTCAGGGGTGTCGGCCTGTAAAGTGGAGAGTGGAGAGTTTTAGTGTCCCATCATGGTCTAAATGCTGCTTCAGTGGCTTTTCCACCCTGACAAGAATAAAATGCCAGGGGAAATGCGGAATACTTTTGGGGGCATGAAAAACCCAAAGCCCATGTCAGTCGAACCCTAATGTAGAGATTCCCATTTTTTCCTCTGTCTTTTTCTTGCACCTATGAGCTACAGAAAGTGTACTTCTCTTATTTTTCTGGAGTTGAATGCATTCCCACACTTTGCTTTCCACAGGATCCCCAGTTGCTGTTTTTATAGTGTGTTGAAACATATAGCATTGAGTGTTTTGGTCAATGGAACTATCGCAGCTTCCCACACGGACAGCAATGCTGCGTCACACCAGGAGAAAGACCGGACAAATACCAGTGTGAGTGCTTCATCAGCAGTGTCGCACACAGGCCTGCTAATGAAGACTGAGTACTGGTGAGTCTCCATTTCCACATTATACTCAATGATGTCCCAGTGGTCTTCTTGCACTGACTTGAAACCCACACCCTGTCTCACAATTTGCACTTTCTTACCTTTTGAGTTACCTTTTCAACTGCACTGGCATATGGGGCAGTTAATCTCTAGGTGTCATTTACTTGACTCGATTTCCCCTTTTAACAAACCAAACACCATGTCATTTTCCTGTGATACTTGATGATGAATTTTGTGTTGTCGATACCAAGGATGACCTAATGCAGGTAGCATGTGTGCCGCTATGTCACCTCAAATACCCCCTACGCGATCCAAGCCTAGAATATGATATTTGTGAATGATTTTTTGTTTGTTTTTGTGATGTTCAAAGACACCGGAAACTCCAAATAAAATCGATCTCCCCGAGAAATGATCTTGTCGTGTGTTGTGACTTTGTAACTCCCAAAGAAAAGTTTTTACATTTGCGAAAAAGTAGGGCACAGAATGTTGTACGATAGCAGTTGTTCTTTCCTTAGTTGGCCCACATCCTGAAACAGAGGCTTCTTTGGGTTATAAAACTCTCCACTGGGTTTCAGTGGAGAGTTTTAGTGTCCCATGATGATCTAAATGCAGAAATTCTGGGAGAAACACTAAATATGAAAATGGTGAAATTTAAAGAAATAATAATAATTCAGTAGCTTGGATCCAAAAATAACTATCCATATCTGCCTTCAAAATCCTATATTGGTCTCACCTTGTGTAGGTATGCACCCAGTGTATGCTGGGATAAGCCCCATGAGTGAATGAAAAAAGGCCTCCCCCTGATGCTACATCACACTGACTCACAAAGCTAACGATGAAAGAGTGTTGTCATGTAACTGAACGTGCTGACCCACAATCCTATCTGTTGCCCTCGGTAACCAAACCTGCAAGAAAACACCTACCGGTCTTTCTAGGGCCCTGGCCGAAGGTGTCCCAGGTCCCATCCATCAAGGTCTGGTTTCACTGGGAAACTGGAAACCATTCAGGCCCAGTGTCGACTGACACCTACAAGCAATGACATGCTGGACAAAAGGCCTCCGTCTGCACACTGGCCCCCACGCAGACAGGCCCCTTAACCCGTTCACCCACCCAGCTCCTCGGACCCTGCTCTGTTAAGCTAATGTTGCTTGTCCACCTGTGGAGACAACTTCATGCCACAGGCTAGTAAAGGAGTGTTCGCTATAGATGGGTAAAGTCATCAACACAGCTTAACTGAGCATATTGTATTCGCCCTCCAACTATGAGACTGGTTTTAGACCTTGCTTCCACTTAGAAACGCAAAACGAAATTCCACAAGAATTTACACGTGGGCATTAGAAGAGTTATTAGAACCTGACAAAAATACACGAAGAAAATCAAAGGGTTTGACAATCATAATTTGACAATAATAATAATGATATTTCACAAACTTATTCACAGTTTATTCGAGGCCACTACAGCATGAGAAGTCAATGATGGCGTGTGGAGTGTACGAGAGAAACTGCACAGTAAAATTACATTTTACTCTAAATTAAATGAAACTGGAGGTTGAATACTTAAAGGGGCAACTGGATGGTTAATGATATGATATTAAATTGAATATAATTTGTCAGATAATGATATTGTAAGGAAAGTTTTGTCCTGACAAAATGTTTTCATCATGTAACAGCTTAAATGGTCATTGCAGCGTGGAACTCGATTCCCACCAGATGGCAGCAAGAGCCAACCCTTTCCCAAGACGTGACCTATAAATCAGAAAGAATCCAGTACAATCCTGTATGTGTGTCACTGACAATC
>CABFOQ010015159.1:5281-32404 GCA_900660455.1 Gephyroberyx darwinii | reverse complement strand
TATGGGCCTGGCCACCTGGGCTTAACATGTAAAACACACACACACACACACACACACACACACACACACACACACACACACACACACACACCCCTTCCACGGGTGCCTCATCCACTAGTGTGTAACCTAGTTCCAGCTGTGGTACAGATGTGGCTTTCGGGAGTAAACTGGCTCACACACTTGCCTTGTATTCAGTTGCTTGACTCCATTACAATTGCTGTTCAAAATATGGCATAGTTCTGTAAAACTTTCATCAAGATTATCAAAACGTAACAGAAGACTGCTGGGTGTAAAGGCCTGGCTTTAGTCAAGTATACTGGCACCATAAAAGGCAGTAATAACAATTAAGGAACAAAAGCTGAATTCAAATGGAGGTGGATAGTGTTATATTGACTTGTGGAGGTTGACATCCAACCTCTGGACAAACACTATGCCATTGTTTACACTTCCCCTTGAAAGATGTCCAGTGGACGTTTTGTCTCGGCTGCTGTGAGGTCAGGTTGCTGTGTTTGACAGAGAGGTCAGCCCAGACTAAGACTAGTGGGTTAGTTCTCACTGCAGTAGTGGTGGCCACACTGAGAACCACACACAAACAACTCTTTGTCTTCTAGAAACTCACATGGTCGTGAAGCAGTACTGATCCCAAAGTACTGCAGTTTTTCCACGTGGCCCAACTAAAAAATCACACTCAAAATCACATTGGAGGGGGAAAAAAGGAACTTCTGGTGGAAAGGGGCTGGAGGAACTGAGTAACATCACAGCTAGCCAGCAGAACGTGGCAAGATGATCTGCTCCTTATTGTTTTTGTTAACAAGGTCTGGAGAACGACTCCATTCTGAGGACTGACTACTTACAGATTTGCTACTGTAAACTTACATTATAGTACAAGAAGATATGGGATATATTTTTTAGTTGGATAAGCTTCGCTTGAATGATCTTGGTGAATAAAGTGAATGAGCTGTAAAGATTTGAACCGGGTAAACAAGACTGAAGCAGAGGCATCCCCACAATCAGGATGACCTTTTCTTTGTTCTGTCAGGAAGCATTTCCTGCCAGATTCTTGAGAAAGGTCTTCCTTTTAGTCCCAAACTGCCGTTTCCCAACTATTCTACCATTAACTGCACTAACAGCATTAACTACAGAAACGCCTAAGACTACTACTTTTGTCAGAACACAAAGCTCTGCACATGGAAAGTTGAAGTGGAAAGTTGCTACTTCAGTGTTTCAAATTAAGATTGGAATTGATATGGCTAACAAAAAACATTTGCGGCTAGAAATTAAGCAAGGTCATTACAGAAGCACGTCAGCATGCCAATATATCATGTGTGACTTTCAAAATACACTACCATAAGAGTATCACACAAAGAATGTGTGGAACGTAAATGCATAGAAAAAGGAGGTTTCTATCAGAGTATAGAAAGGGCCCAGTCGATTTTCTGTACACATGGCTTCAAGAAATGTGAAAACTAGACTACAAAAGATCTTCTGGGTCTGCCCAGTAGCCTATAACTCCATGGAATATGTTGATTTACTGCAGGCCAACTTTGCTGCTAATACAAACCAGGCCCTATGAATGGACTTTGCCTCCTCTTTACCTGAGCCGCAAACAAGTGAGAATGTCTGTTGCATGCGAAAACAAAATATCTGGCGCTTGGAGATTAGAGGTATTGATTAGTATCCATTTAACGGCTAAACAATCATTCAATCAATGCAGTAGCGTGGTCTAAAAAGTTGTTTTATTACACTACTTCTCTGACAGTAATGTCAGCCTTTTACAGTATGGCCTCTCTCAGTTGTTGGACATTAGTGGTGTGAGTGAAATGAGATACAAATATGGTTATTGCCGGAGAGGAAAGGAAAAAATCCTTTGTTATGCGTTCAGCTCTCTGCCCGGATGCCAAGACACCATCAGACATACAGTGGAGGGCTGCCAGCAGGTCATACAATGCCTCAGGAGGGAGGTCTTTCCTGAACAACTTTATACTACTGAGTTTTACCCAAACAAAGGCTGGAGAAGCCCAAGAATGACAATGCAAGAAGCTGACATCGGTTTAAAAGCCCCGGCTCACACAAGCATCTTTTAAGTGAATGTTTAGTTTGGGCTGCTTTCCTGCTACCTTTCCCAAAAAAAGCTGAGTCTGAATGGAGGTGCACCACTGAGATTCATAATGTGCTTCATACATTAATATGTGTATCAAAAGTTTGCTCCAATGAAAGAGGTGTACATCACATAAAAGCTGGTCATATAAGCATTCAATGAATACTGCTAAATATGCTATTATTATGCTATTTATGCTACACTGACTAGGCAGCTGATGGGCACATTCATGGGTTGGGCACATTCATTTGTAAACTCAAGCATTTTCCCTTACTTAGAGGAATTTTAGTGATCCTATAGCAGATTTTTAGAACGATACTATACAAATATCACAGCTGAACTGTAAATCTCTGTAGGAAAATTACAGGAGCATCAAGAAAAAATGACAATAAAAAATAGAAAAAAAACATCAACTGCGATTATACATAGATATGATTGAGTACCATATATAGACATACTATAAGTATCCACACAGAGAAGATATTAAAAGTATCATGAAGTACGATAAATTCACTGTAAACTCTCTATTGAGTTCCACATAATCACTATGTAAGCCCCTATAGGAATATTACAGCGATGTTTTTTTCGGTAGGTTTTTTCCCTTTTAAAGCTAACTTAGCTTTCCTACTATGACCCTTGGAAACCATTAACAAACAGTGGCTCTGCTCATAGTCTAAAAACAACAACGTGGATTCAAACTTCGGGAAACATACCGTTTTCCACGCAAGAATTTGCGGAGGAAGGACACCCTACAGTCTCCAGCAGCCTTACTCCAAAAACTTCACTTTTTCAGCGGAGCTTCATGGCTGGCGTTCACCTTTCCATTGAATTTCTCACTGAATTGAATTTCCCATTTCCAATTTAGAGTAGTAACAGCAGCGTCAAGCGAGGAAGATACACACAGAAAATACTGGAAGTTAGACGATTTGGCCTTCAGAATAAAAGCGGTTGTTTGTCGGTTGAAAAAAGTATTAGCGCGAACGGAACAAAAACCCAGGGGTACGACGTACCAATACCTACTGCAAATATCCTATCCATCAAGCTGTTACTTTGCTGAAATTTGAGTAATAGTCAAAAGTAATCCTTTTTAAATGCACTCAAATGCACAAAAAAAATTATTCAGTGAAATCTTTCCCAGGCAGTGCAAAAAGGACGAGTACAATACATGTTATTGCCCTTGTTGTTATAAGATATTTTGGAGATTGCAGAAATATTTTGAAATGTTTGTGATTATTTGATCTGGGAAAGAAAAAAAATTAAACGCCCATCTGTTATTCAATAGTTTGCGCTTTACGTTTTTTTCGCTAATAGCTATCCAGTAGTTTTGTTCTGAAAGTTGTGACAGGAAGTTCTATTTATTATCCTTCTGGTTTGTGCCGCGCATGCGCATAACATAACAACATCACAAGCGCCGCAGATTCTCCAGCACGTTTAAATGCTGACTTAAAATCAGTGAAACGTAGAGACTTGGGACGTAATGATTTACTTTTCTTTTTTAATTAATTGACACTGGCCTTGCTTCATGCTGCCTTAAAATGCTATTGTAATTGCAATGTATACGAATTTACGACGCTCGCTCGGCCATTCGTTCTTCCACACTTGGTTTTAGCCCTTTACCAACGCAAGGGAATACGACTGACAAAGTGGGAAGTTTCTATGATATCTAAATTGCTGAGATGTCTCTTTGTGGGGGCCTTTGATGGTTAAAAGTGACTAATGGTGGTAAAAGTTATATGATAACTTGTTTTGCCAATACATGACATAAAACGGCAATTATATGCCTGATGCACATTTTCTCCTGTTGATTCTGCCGCGGCAGCACAAAGAAACTCTGTCCCACTGGATTACTAAAATAAAACGACACACCAGCTCTTTTCCGGGAGTTTTCTGAGCACTTGAATGCTGGTCAAGTCCTTCACTCTCGGGAAGTAGGATTTTACGAGGAGACCTTGGAGGCAGCACTAATTAGCTCAACAATCTGTTGAGCTCAAATTGTAGAAGCCTATGTGACAGTGTTTGTTGGAAACTAATCAGTGATGTGATAAAACATTTAGTGATGGGATTAAAAGGTCTGTCGCTGACCAGCAAAAGGTGAACAATCACCAGTATAAACAAAATATATATACTACTTTCTATGTTGTAAACCATACATTTATACCATAAGGCTTCATAGTGGTTCATAAATGAAAGTTTAAAACAGGGTTACCCTCCATTTAATCCACAGTGGCAATGTTATTTGGGCACTCGTAAAAAAATAAATAAAACAGGGCTTACTCTAGCAGTCACTATTCTGCCAGCTACTACTCAACTTGTTGCTAAATAATACATACTAATTCTAATTTAATAGGTACTAGTGAATCATTTTACTAGTAGTTTTAAGTGAATGATATTAATTATTCTCATCCAGATATCAACATGTGATTAACCTATCTACAACTTGTCTTTTTACTATTTTTTTCATTACTCACTAATTACTATTTTATGTAGCTCTAGTCTCTTTTCCAATTCTACTAGTTATTATTCATTAGTCACTATTAAAGACTAGCTGCTGTTCCACTCTTCAGAATGTTCCAATGTTACTAGTTGCTACTAAATAGAGACTAGTTTTTCAGTTTGACTAGTATAACCTACAATTGTATGGTCAATATCTAGTTTTGACCAGTCATTATCATTTGACAAGTATTTAAAAATATGTCTAGCTGGTAATAACCAAAATTGTTGATATCTTCATTTGGAATAAAAACTATAAGTTCAAAATAAAGTTAATCAAAAAAATTGCTTAATTTGTTACTAGTTAGAACATAAAAGTGACTGGCAAAAATGAAATTAGTCACCAGTAAAAAATACATACTAGTGTTTCTTAAATTGTTACTGGTAAACACAGAAAAGTGACTAGTTATTTTAGTGACAAGTCACTACAAATTAGCCACTAGTACTAGTAGTTCCAACTACGACTGTTGGAACTGTTGGCTTCGAGGCGACAGGTTGCCCCGTCGCTCAGAGGCCCCTGCGGCCGATCTACACAGTCATGGCTCTTCTCTGTCCTGGCCCCACAGTAGTGGAATGAACTCCCCACTGATGTCAGGACAGCAGAGTAACTGCTCATCTTTCGCCGCAGGCTGAAAACCCACCTCTTCAAGAAACACTACCCTGACCCTTCCTCTTAGCACTTGCTTATTTGTTTCACTTACTTGTCTTAGCACTTGCTTATATACTTATATGCTTCACTTATTTGTCTTATTTAGCTTTTGTTTATTTGCTTCACTTAATTGTTTAAATAAATAGTAGGTAGCTAACTTATTGCACTTTTACCTTAGCACTGGTTCTGCTCTTAGATGCTTGTTTAGGAAGAAAATTCACGATTGCTAATGGCTAGTAGTTCTCTTGCCTACCTATGTTGAATGCACTTATTGTAAGTTGCTTTGGATAAAAGCTTCTGCTAAATGACTGTAATGGAATAGAATGGAATGGAACTGGAGGTTTGTCGTGTGCAGATCCCCCAGCAGGTGGAGGTAGAGTTGTTCTCATAATCTGTTGCGCTGCAGGGGGACACAGCAACATGGCTTTGCCTGAGGAGCCCCTAACTTTGTCAAATAACATAGCCGCTGCATGGATTATGTGCATATTATGGATTCCCTGCAGCAACGACTGATCAAATAGGAAGAACTGAAGGGGGGGGTTCTCCCTGGCTCGCCTGGAGAAGAGACTGACACAAGCACATGGCTTGGTGCTTGAATTCACTTCAATGAATAATGATAGCATTATAAAACTTTGACTCAAGCTGAACATGTGAGGCACAAACTGAAATGCATCTGAAAAATGAAATACATATATATTGGAATACCCAGTTACTGATCTCACCGCACGTCACTGGTGCACAAAGCTTTAAAACCAGAGGGAAACTACTTACTACTACTTCCTCTGCAGTTGCCAGAGCGGCCCTGCAGTGGAAACAGATCATGTGAATTGTTTTCCAATATCCATTTCATTTTTCAGATGCTCTGACAACACATGTGACTTGTGCTGTCCTTTCTTCCTTCTGCTTCCCTCTCTGCTCGGCGTGTACCGGCAGAGCTGCAAGTAGTTTCCCTATGGTTTTCAGGCTTTGTGCATGAGAGTGAGACCGTATTGCTACTAAATCGCTACACCGTTTCCATTTCAAAATATCATACTTTTCTCTATCTTAACCTCTACCCTCACAGTATTAATAGAGGGACAGCTTCAATATTTTTCTGTTTACAGGGATCTGCTAATCAGTGCGTTTGTCTACCACATGTTCCTCGGCTCCGACTGTTTTCTCCCTGTGAATACACCTTGGTATGGATCGCATGTATGTTTAAACCAGGTTCACAAATGTCACATTACCCTACCTTTAACTCTCACAAGGCATATTCCTAAGGGGATACTATCCCACTGCGCCCCGACATGCAACATTAGGATTGTAGTGGCCATGGCAACCATGTCAATTAGCGAGCTCTTACAACCTTGTTGCAATCGATTATGCTTTTTGGAGCATGTCATGTATTCTTCACAAAATCCTGAGGAAACGCTGCTGAGTTGAATGGAATCCTAACATACTGCTTTGATCATCTAAAGAGGAGGTTATTATGATGTTAAAGGATTTAATTATGGAGGACATCGTGATTCAGGTTTCATGAAGTGCTTCACCCATGTAGCTTGATCTCTGGGGACGATGTCCCTATGCGTCTTGCCATGCAGAATTATGATTTTTGTAACTTTTGTAACAACTTAAAGCTGTGTGGACTGCTCTTCATGTTGAATTACAGTAAAGTAAGGACTGAGCACTAAGTAGATCTCACAATGGGCTGTTTTTTGATGCAGCCGTACCGCTAATGCTAATGCTAATAATAGTACCGTTAATGCAACCAGGTTATTATTGCATGCACTGTAATCATCTACAGAGTAAATGTCTGAAAAATCAATAAGACCATCAAAATACTGAATAATTTTTGGTACTTTTTCCACAAACATACAGTACTGTGGGTTAAATGTGAAGTCCACAGACAAATGCCTCTGTGGCAACAAGATCCAAAGCACAGCAAGAGTAAGTTGGAGGGGGACAGACTGTATGTGACCCTTCTTTGTGTTGGTACTGTCAGTGGGAGCAGGACGCCTGATAACTACAAAACCGCCAGCCTCATGGCCACCCAAACCTGAAAAGGTTGTGCAAGCACACATAAAGCCAGATTTCACCCACTTTGTAATTTCCTCATTTTCTGCCTAATCTTGCTTCCTTTCATGCTACTGTGTCTCCTTTTGTGTATTGGCGGACCTTTCTTTTCCAACAGCATTCTCCTGTCTGGAGGAAAAGGGAAAGAAAATACAAACTATTCACTTGTCATTTCATGACAAGGTCACCTTGTGGCAGAAACTGTTTAAGAACACTTCAAACTCCACAACTCCACAACGGCTCATTCTCAGTTGCTAGCATGTAATCATGACTGATTACTCAAATTAGTTAAAAAGGTTATTGATACAATGATGGTGCAACAGAAAAAAATATTTAAGTAAAAGACTGTTCACTGATGAAGACGATGACACTAGGCAGTAGTGTCTTTCGCCAGGAGTGTCTTTCATAGAGTTGAGTGACCAGGGGGGAAAGAAGAGCCGGAGCGATACGATTCAAACTCTGTCAGTAAAGCCAAGCCCTCTGGATTCGCTCAGTTCAATTTTGATCAGTGAATGAACCCTTCATGAGCGGGGAGCTAAAGGTTTGAGATGTTCAGACAGCTTTATTTCATCATTCAGCTGATGCTAATGTTGATTTCTTAATGTGTACCATACCTGACGGGGTGATAATTAGTGAGATGAGGGCTCCCGTGGCAGGGTCCCTGAGGGTCCTGAATCCCCCTGACTGACAGGTTCAACTCTCTGACCTTATGTATACCCCCTTGGTACCGAGTCATTCATCACTGCAAAGGATCATTGCATCAACTTACTTTTCTCACCCACCTACAAGAAGCCTATTGTCAGCCTTGCAGTGATCATTATCGTTGAAACGTTCTAAATACTGGTGATTCGCTGGTCGGTGCGAGCGGTAATCCATCGCACATTAAACCTTCATGCAACATACATCACAGGCCATCTGCATGCAATTACACAAAGATTAATCTCATGTGACAACTGATTTACGTACTGTGACAAGACGCTAGCGACTGTTGCCGCTGACTGCAGGCAATGCAGCGCTCCCCTTCTATCCCTGCACTGGTGAAAGAGTTCAGTTCTTTTCACATGGCTGCCATCCCTTCCGCTGCTCCGATGTGAGTTGTACTAACACAGAAAAGGAACACACCACAAATAGCCTGACCATCAGCATGGAGGACCTCCTGACATCCCATAATTATACCCTAAATAAAGTGGCCAGCGCCCAGTGGGGGAGGCGGTTGAAAAGCAGCACTCAGAGAGATGTGGAGAGAAGCCCAGCAGCGTAAAGAGGGCCGAGAGAGACAGACTTGAAGTGGACTGTAAGAGATCCAATGTCTCCCGTCATATCGGTTGACTGTGGATTGGAGACTAATTTACCCATAGGTGTGAATGGGAGTGTTTGTCTGTTCATGTGTTTCCCTGTGTTCAACATACATTTTACATTCATTTATTTTCCATATGGGGGAGTCATTCATAAAAAAAGCCTGCGGTGTACAGTAAAAAAAAAAAAATGCTTCTCAGGAGAGAAACAGAGATGTTCTCTACTTGGACCAGATGACGAAGGAGTTTAATATCAACATAGGAGGTAGAACAGGATCCGATATAGGAGCCAGTCCTCTGTGTACTCAAGGGTTTCAAACACATCATTGTGTATCACTAAACCGTTTAATCATTTAACCATTTTATCTATTGTTAGGATGTTATAGGTTAGCAATAAAAAAATTGTTTTTTAAAAAAGCAATGTATAGTAGAGATTTTACACCTATTAGTATTCTTGGTGACACATGAATTTGTGAAAAAAAACAATCTAAAATATCTATTTAGAAAACTCCCCACAAGTCCTTTGTCCAAAACTTATTGTCTTTTTTTAATTAAAAAATATGTTGTAATGCAAGTGAAAAAGGTGTGCAGGAGGATCCCATATGATAATATGCCATTTCCTCAACCGTACTGTCATTCTGTAGTTACTCCAAATCAAGTTTGAGATTATAGCTATAATAATAATGTTAATGGTGACAAAGATGGCAATGACAATAAAAATATTCTGTCATAGTCTGTCACTCTTGAGTGAAGGATTGTTGTTTTTGACTTTTCAATCCATAATAAATAATAAAAATGAAAAAGCGGTTAATAATTAGTTTAGCTATAATTATGAGTTGAAAGGCTGGATACCTTGAATAACCCTTGATTATTAACATTATGATTAATCACATAAGATAGAAAAAAGCATAAGAATGAAGATTTATTCTGTTTCTGAGTTATATGTGTGTGGTGACATTTTCTAATCTTGAATAACCAAATCATTAGTCCCAAAATACCATCTGAGGTCTTTCGGGAAGCTGCTCTAAGACCAGGTGGACCATCTTTGCCTGATACTGTCACTAAGTAAGAGCCGAGTAATTGGACAGGTTCCTGAGAGGAAAGCATCGGCTTGATTTATCTTCTTCCAGGTACAGCGCAGGGAAACCTAGCAACAGGCTGCTGCAGCCTGAGCCCTTTTGTGCACACCAGATTGTCAAGGCATACACAAACAACCATAGACTCACACTAACACTTGGGTGCGTGCACACAAACAAGTGCACACACCATGCATCAATTATGATTGTCAGCGGGGTGCGGGCAGTAGGAAACATGCACATGTGCAATTGGAAACACGTTATACACTGAACCTGAACACGTTCCTACAGAAGAGATGGTGAGAATGCTGCAAAACATTTCTACAGTTTAGAAAAGAAAAACATTTATCAACCATCTAAAGCAACAATGCTTTTGATCATTCCATTTTTAACAGCCCAGATGAAGCTTAACGCATGATATTTTGGTAACTGTGGACTGTTTTAAGTTGACCTAATTTTCTATGACACTGTGTGGGGGAGAGAAACTTGGCAAGGCCCACCGTAAGCAATCAAAAAGCACGCTGGCAAATGTGTGGAAAGCAGCATCTCTTCAAGTCTGAATGCTTTGGCGTCTTTGTTGTTGTCAACAAACAGATAAACGGTGTCCTTTATGCACTAGAATCAAATGCAATATGTACCATTCAAAACACCCTTGTTTGTTTATAATGTCAATTTTCATCCTTTACAGTTGGCATGCCAAAGTTTGACACCATATCCTGGAAAAAGGCAGCTACAAGATAATGTTTGTTGGTGCGTCTTAGCAAGCACAGCACTGCAAGATTTACTAGAGATTTTGGGTATATTGTATGACGTGTAATAGCCTTTTCTATGAAACAAACCAAATTGGGAAATTGTTGTGAAACTTTGTGGGCAGATCATTTTGTGATAAAAATGTTATTGTCCACATCGTGCTCCAAAACACCTTTTATTTCATGCAATGTGGGCACTCATCAGGTCTTCATTTACAGGGTAACAACACAGGACAAAGACTGTGGGAAAACCATCTACACTCAAAGAAAGGGAACAGATTGCTGAGGTGTCTATTTAGCAATTATAATTGTGTATAAGTGTGTATAATTTTACATTTGTGTGTGGGTCCCTAAAAGTGTTTTGGGGATTCTTGTTCAATTCTCTCTCAATGTCTGAGTCATGAATGTGAATCAAATGGTACATGTGCTCGCTGTTATTTCCCACACGGTGCTCTATTACTGCTCGCTTCCATTCATTATACTGGCTGGGTAGCAGGTACCAGTATAGAGTGCCGCCCACAACAAAGAGGAGGTGCACATAATGGATTTGGATTGGATTCAGAAAACAAGACGTTGGATGTTGTCAATGATGCCAGAAGGTTATAGGAGTGCAATATGATACTAAATATTAATTTAATGTCACCGATAAATCAGCTATTAATCATATTGATCACATAGAATCATGGTGGTTGTAAGATCACGTTTTTAATTTTTTCCGCACACTGACTTCATTAAGTGTAATTATAAGCTACAGTAACTGTGACGGTTGGGTAACGATTCTGTGTTCATTTAATTCCTCAAACCAGTGTGTTAAAAGCAAAATCCACAAAATAATTAAACAGAATGAATATTGAATTGAGAGATATGAAAATCCGCTCAAAGAAGACAAAACGTTTAATATGAAAGGCTTCATATGTGCGAAGGATTTCATTACAGATGAGCATGCGAGCGAGAGATGTGGAGTAGACTGCGGTGTGGTCCTCATCCAATTCATTCAATTAGCTGTAGCCTAAATGCTATAAGTGGGTGATGTGATAGCCCCACTCCACTCTCTGGACAGACAACAAAATTAATCAACCCTGCCCCTCTCTCGTCTGATGACTGATGAGATGTGGCATGTTGTATCAGAAATGTAATTATATTTATATTGAGCCTCCACTCCGCTGTCTGACTATAGGTGATCACATTACTCCCTCATTTCGGAAGATTTGTTCTCCCTCAAACAAAAGAGAGTTCATCCTTTGTGTGTGTTTGTGTGTGAGAAAGTGAAATTAGAGACACAGTTTTCAAGTTTAAACAGCTACTCAGCGTATCCTTCATATATTTTATGATGACTTAATGTAGCTGCTTGCATACTCCTTCTGCTCTACCATAACCAGTGTTGACAGCCATTACATTCAAGAGTTACAAAGTGACTGGTAATCTCTCTAGCCGCGGGTGATGGGCTTAGCTATTTAAACCCCATCTAGGCCACAATTTCCTCAACGTGTTCCTTTAAAAGTAAAAAGAACTTATGGTAGGCCTACGTCATGGATGTAATGTGTATATATGTTGGTAAACATATATACACATTACATCCATGACGTAATGTGTATATATGTTGGTAAACAGCACTTTTGAGCTATAGCATTCCTGTAATTACTCAAAACAGAGATGCCATTACATCACCAATAAGAATGAGGATGTGTTAAGGTAACTTTCCTCTTAGCTAGTGTGGAAAATTTGATACCAAACCCTGGAATCAACTGCGGCAGATTAGAGCAAAGCTATGCTAACTGCTGTATGGGTATAAACAGTGTTGAGAGCACCCGGTTTATGTATGTCTCAGGGGAGTGCACAGATCTAAAAGGACCCAGTTGGAATATGAACAGTGTTGCAGGTTGTCTTCAGAATCCCCAGATTAAAATAATCACTAAGTGTGGGCGGAAATGCTTGCATTAGTAATCCTGTTATAAATCTCCTGCAGGCTAAACTGAGCTACCTCTCTGAATGACCCGTGGTTAAACTGGATAAACCTGTGTGTACAGTAAACACCATCTCTGCCTTCTATTGTGATAACATTACAGAATTTCTAGAAGGGATACAGAGCTAATATTAGCTCTGACAGTATAAAATATGTTTCTTCAAGCTGATTTGTTTGAACAGATTACACAGGCCCTTCTGCTCTGTCAGTGATATCCAGCTACTTCAACCAAAAAACTACATGGCAGAATGGTAGGATTGCACTTGTCATGCATATTTCTCCTGCTTTTACACCGTCTCCTATCTCCATCAATCAATCAGTGAACCAATCAAGAAACATATTGACTAAGGTAGCCTTTCCACACGTAAAAACTGGACTGCTTTTTGCGTTGCTCTTGGACTAATCTATACATCAGCATGGACATTCAGTGCATTCTCTGCATACGTATCGATGAACACAACGCTGTATGTCTGCTACTTACAAAGTCCTGATAACGTGAGTAGACAGTGGCTTGTACATGTACTGGTGGTTTTGATGAGATGGATAGCGACTAATGCATTCATGAATTCAGAAATTATTGACATGGGTAAATGTACCCATATGGTGATAATATAAATGGCCTAGACACTTGCTGTACACAGGTATGGCCTTATGTAGACCTAGTAATGGAAATACAATGCACATTTTTTACACATCCTGTATATGTATTGTAAATTCAGATATTTGTTTATGTTCCTTTGTTTGGACTGCAATTAGAAGGCTGCATTTGCACAAATGATTGCACTATGCACTTTCTGCACTCAGCTATTTGATCATCTTTTGTCTTCACATGAAGTGATCTTGCACTGTACTGAATTGTATTGTTGTCCCTGTGTTCTGTCTGGTATGTTGCCTTTTATGTTGTATTTATGATGGATTGAAAGTGTTTTTAATACCTGGCTGCAACCAAATTTCCCCTAGTGGGATAATAAAATTTGACTTGACTTGACTTCCCTTACTTTTTTTTATATATTGCAGATTTCTTCATACTTTTATATACTATATACATTTTTTTCAGTTATTTTCATACTCCATATAGTCCATATTTTTGTATATTCTCACACAAACTTATTTTTCACTTATTTGTCTCTTTCAGTATGCTCTATTGCTGTTAGTTTGCACATCCCACATACACGCTGTTATTCATATATGTCATACTTTTTTATTCTTATAGCTCTAATACATTCTTTTCCATTTTATCTTAATAAAAAAGGGACTCTAAAATGGTATTTTCTTTGATGATGGGTCTAGCAAAACAGCCCAATCTCCCCAGGAAAACTCAACAGGGGGTGTTGAAGTGGAGCCAAAGAAAGACTGGCTGTGTGCCCTTCAAACACCACACAGAGTGGGGAAAGGCATTTTTGACAGGAACATCACAAGACAAACAAAAACATTAAATCCTGTTTGATGATCCGGGTAATTTATTAAAGCAAAGTTTGGAAAGGTTACTTACGGAGTAACCTTGTTCGGAGAGTGGTTACCTGGGTCTGCTGTGTCCTTGAATGTCCTTGCTTTGGATGAGAGGATTAGACATTTTCCCTTTTGCTGTATGTTGGTCTCCTGCTGATGATAAACTCTAAAATAATAATCTACCTCCCACACACTCTCATCAAATAATTATGACAACATACATTATGAATTGCAGAAGCATTAAACCTTTCTCATGTTATAATAAAGTTCTTATAGAAAAACTGAACAAAAGCAAGTGTCCGTGGGATGTATTTTTATTACACAACTTAATAATTCATTGAAAAATAGTATGCTGTATCACAAATTATGTTGTTTTTTGTTGTGAAAAAATCTTAAGCCAGTACTTGGAGAATAGAATGCTATTTGTGAAAGAAAAAAGGTCAAGTCATGTAACCAGCGAGCTCACGTTATGCCAAAACAAGCTGAAAGCTTTGAAATCCACAGAAACACTGGTCATAACTGAAAGGTCAACTATTGTCTAGACAGCTCGCTCCAGCTCCAATAAACCTGACTGCTGTAAACAGGAAATTATACATAATTCCTGATTATATCTTGTTGTAACCTGTGTGATTTCAAAAGTCATCAGCTCTCCTGTTTCACTGAAATGGAAATGCATTCTAGCATTCAAGTGAAGAGGTCTGTAAAGTTGAGGTATCAATTCTTGATTGCTCAGGAGGTAAATGACCACCTGTAACACTGAAGGTGGAAAGTTTATTTGCCTCTTATACTAGTGGTTTAATATTCCATGGGGTCAATTGGCCATGTCTGGTATATCTCCAGGGCCTCAAGGGAGGTGCCAAAGGGGCATCCTTACATCTTGGAGGTGCTGACCCTCCAAAAGGATGAAATCATCTTCAAACAGCAGAGATACCACCTGAGGCTCAATCATTGGCCAGTCTCCTTCCCCGCACCTTGACATAAGCTTTCCCATGGAGGCTGGAACACACCCTCAGGTCCCCTTTTAATGATGGGGACCAGTACCCCTGCCTGCCAGTCCAAAGGCACTGTTCCAGAAATCCATGTAAGATTGAAGAGAAGTGTCAACCATAACACCCCAGAATCAAGAGTCTTCGGCATTTCAGGATGGATCTCGTCTACCCCTGGCCCCTTACCACTGCTGATCTTTTTAACTTACGTTAGTGATCTCTGCCAAGGAGATGGGCTGAGACTCTCCAGAATCTTCCAGCATTGCCTGTTAAACAGAGGGTGTGTCTGTTGAGTTCAGGAGTTCCTCAAAGTGTACAACCTTTCAATAACGTCCTCAGTCGAAGTTAGTGTTTTCCCTTTGTTATGGACAATCCATGGCTAGCATAGAAGTCCAAAAAAAGCACTGCTCATGTTCAGATCAGGAAGGACATTTCTCCCAATCACACCCCTCCAGGTTTCCCAGTCATTGCAAAGGGCATTGAAGTCTCCCAGTAGGAGTATGATCAGATACTCTAAACTGCTGTCCTCTGTGACTTGTAATCGCATTGAGACAAAACTCTTTGCTTTGTTGTAAAATATAACACCTGAACACCTGACTGGGCCATAAGGGTGCCTCACCTTTTCCTAAACCTGCACAAGGTTTTGTGTGAGGAGAACTGTGCATATAGTGATCCAAGACATCCCACTTTCTGCTTGGATATCTTTATCAAAAACCTACTGGCAGTTTTTGGTGTAGTTGACTAAGTGGAAGAATAAAGTTTTTTTGCACTTCCAACTCCCAACACATGATCAAAAAAGGCATCACTGACTTGGTGGAGAATCAATCTAGGGCCTGGTTGCCTGCTCTACCTGCACTGCCAGGGTTCTGATTCATAGGTAATAGGACTGTGGATGTAATGCAGTTGCTGATGGGTGTAGGTTGAGCCGGTGATTCAGACCTTCCATTAATAGCCATTGCAGCAGTGGTGCCTGACACAGACCAAAGCTCAGCAACACTTTCACTCTACAACTCCTGTGGGATCGGCCTCCAATTTGGTGGTTCAGTTTAGTGGCAGCATGTCAATGTCTTTCCTTTGGCTCTTCCCTTTATAGCTGCTCGCCAACAGTCTGAAGATGGCATGTGCAAAAGCAATGTATGGTAGCAGTTTAGAGTATAGTACATGAAATAACATACAATAATATAATATATAGCCTATAATAATAACAGGGTAGGAAAGGAAACACCCACAATGCACCCCCGTACCATGTTGCCACTCTGTCACTTTGAAAGTTGTCAAGTTTCATGTTTTATATGATGGGAGGGGCGCTCCAGTTCAAAAATATGGTAAAAAAAAAATATCAAACTACTGGTACACCGTGGAGTAATCACTAAAAATGTTTTTTTCCAGGAAGTAAAAGTATTTTGATACAAAAATATGACAAAATAAGACAAATTATAATATATATGTAAATGTATATTTTTTGGCATTTATTCTTACTAGATTTGGCAGAATACGAATGGCTCTCTCTCTCTCTCTATGTCTGTCTTTTCTTTTACTCTCTATCTGAAGTGAAGCAGTACTGAATGAAAAGCAATGCCCTGGTACTTTGATCCCAGGTACATTCAGCAGACACCTTTAAAGTTCAGCCTCAGCACACAACATTCTCTATGCTAATGTCAGTAAGCTACAGACAAACCAGCAACACACAGGCATGCACACATACACACACACACACACACACACACACACGCACAGGAGAGTCAACTCATCCTCGAGTCAGATTTAAACAAGAAACTTTCTCTTCACAAAATGATCTCATCACAGGATAATTTTGTTATTTTGATATGTTGTTACATGTATTTGCCAGGGTGATATTGCTCCGACCTTTGACCTCCTTTATCCTCTGAGCCACATAGGATGTTTTCCATCAGTAGATTTTGTCATACCCATGTTGAAGTAATGGTGAAGGTGGACTCATTAGAGCTCACTAGTTTGCTAACTGTTTTTATGAGATTATCAAACAGTGCATTTTCTTACAAGGCTTTCTGATCATCAGTCAAGCTCATCATTGTTTTGTTTGCTGATATCAGTGGAAGTTAATTGAATTGCACTTGTCTTTTTATCTCATGGGCTAAAGATTAGTCCTTTGATTTTCTTCTTTTTGCATTTTATGAGTGTTTTCATTACTTTGCTTCAATGGTCTATCAAACCAAAGCAACTAAACCAAACAGAAACAAACAGATTGTGAAAAAACATTTCTGAATGTTTTAGTCTCCAGAAACCTGCCTGAGCTTTATTTTGAGAAAAAAAGGAGACAAAAAGACAAAAAACAACAACTTTGAAACATTACCATATTACTTAGCTAAGGACTGTTTAGAAACCGTTTATTTTTAGCATGTGCCTCAGTCACAGTATGATATGATTCTCTTATCTTCAAAATTCACAGGTATTTCATGTGTGACAGATTATACTGAATTCAGGACCTTCTGTAGTCAACCCAATTGTTGATTCCCTATGGGGCATGTAGTTATATAGGTGTTAAGCCAGTGCTGGTACTGTAACTGCAGTGTTTATGCATTAATTAGCTTCGCTGGTGTGTGCATGCATCGAAATCTTGCACACAAACATAGGAGGCTAAGCTACATCTCAAATGTGTCAACACGGATATGCACACCTCACCTCAGTTAATGGGACTCTGCCTCAGACATGCAATTACCCCTTCACCTTGATAATCTACTTGTTTACGAGGCTTCCAAGGAGGCTAGTAATCTCAAAAGCTACTTCATCAACAATTATACATGAAGGGGAGATTCGACAGTCAGGTAGTTGTGGGAAACAACCTCTCTTGTTTACTGACATTGATATCTGGGAGGAGGAAGGACAGAGACCGAGAGGGAGGGACTGCAGTGTGCAGTATTAGCTGTGGGTCACGGGCAGCATCTAGCTCATTATTTCCATTCATGGCTGCAATACCACACCGAGAGCTATGTGCCTCGCAGACATTTAGATTAGCTTGACAACCGGCTGTGTGTCCATCAAAATGTCTGTGCTCTCAGGACTGATGAAAGGTTCTGCATGATGGAGGCATTAATGGGTTTGGGAAGGATAAAAGAGGAAAACTGAACAGGACATGGAGTAATTGTATTGGCAGCACTCTCAGACCTGTTGGCAGCACACTGTGTAAGTGGCGAACTAGCAAGGGATAGGAAAGGACACGATGTGTACCTTCCTCCACCTTTTGTCTTTCCCCCTGAACTGACTAACTAACTGTATATAAAGGATGACATGATGCTGCAAATAATACAAAGGTTGCTTTTCCATTTACAATAAAATAATTCAACTCAATTTTGATAATTTATAATCTAAAGCACTACTTTGTTGTTCAATAAAAAGAAAAAAAAAGTAATTTAAATGAAGTAATTTCAGCAAAATGAGAAGACTCCAACTTTGGTGCTAATTACTGCCGTTCACATTAAGTTTTTCCAGTAGAGGACAACATACAATATTATTATAATATTACAATACGATTACGATTATGATTATGATTATGATTATGATTATTTCAAGCAAGCCTTTTTTAAAGGAAGTATAAAGTTTAAAGGAGGCTTTTCAAAGGAAGGATATTAATTTGGCCTTCTCCTCCCCTAGGGCAGGTTGCTACTTGGGGCCATGATGGAAAAGGGCCCAACTGCTTTTTGTTTTCAGTCTAGACTTCATAACAACCAAAAGGGGTCCACGATGTGCTTTGCCTTGCAGGGTATTAAAAAGTCAGTGATATAACCAGGGGCCAGACACAGCCCAGCCTTGAAAGAAATCATTCAAATCTTAATATAAAGTCTAAAACCTTCAGATAACTAGCCTAGGCAGGCTAAACGTAGGACAAATAAGACAAGGAAAATAAAATTACAGAGGCTGTTACCCATTAGCAATGCTGATCGAGACCTCTTGTAATGCATTGGGTCATACTGAGAAACTCTTGTTTGTGTTCAATAGATGTTTCATTTGAGTTTTAGAAGCTGACTTTTTCAAGGGTGTTCAAATGCTACAGTCTAGGAGCTCTGAAAGCCTATGATAGAAGTCAATTGACAAAATAAATAGGTTTTATAAATCAGAGGCTGCTGCCAAACCTTGAACTCATCCAGTGACAGTGAATGCTGCCAATCCACCCAAAAACAAAATTCACAGAAATGATTTGTACGACATTGGTTCAGTCTAGATTTATGAACACGTGTTAATGTTCACAAGAACCAAATGCCAAATGCCTATAATGTAATGTAATGTAATGTAATGAGCATGAGGGACAGGTAGTAAGAATCTAATCAGTGATGCCACCAACAGAGACAGCCCAGGGATACTCCACTCATAATGAATAGGATTCTGGCTCTATTGCAATGACAATAGTGCGTTATCATTGTCAGAGCGACTGGCATAGCATAGATGTGATCTTTTAATTTCTCCGCGAACAAAAGGAATTACAAAGCTTTCCGAATGAGATAGTGTTTCATGAATGAGTCTCAAATGTGACGTCAGATCATTTAGACAGGCTAAAGGGTACACAGCCATTCAAAGGATGTTATATGTACTGAAACAAATCTATAGCCTCTCTGATGATCAGTAGGAATTTATTTTTCTGATTATTGTGGCATGAGACATAAACTGAAAAGTAGTTAAGTCTTAAGTCAGTCTGGTCTGTGCCACATATGGAATGGTGGGTATGGACAGCCTTTCCAACCACTTACCAAAGATGGTTTTGTCACTTTGCCTGCTCGTCCATATGGAGTCTATAGGCCCATTTCATTATAAAAATGATGCACTTGGAAGCTGAGTCTCTTGAGATCACAGCTAAGAGCCTTGGTTCTTGTTAACAAATATCAATTAAACTTCAAACTCTCTACATAGTGTGCATATAACATTTCTCTATTGAGGGTGCTTTTTTTCACTTTTTGTCTCATCTTGGTTTTTGTCTTTCGCAGCAGTGTCAGACCATGTTCATCATATCAGACATCTAGAATCAAGAGGACAATAGTATACATTTTTCATATATTCAATAATATATATATTCAATACTATATTGAATTGTGATAATTTAATGTTTGCGAACAACTGACATTACATGGGAAGAGTGAACTATTTTTATAATGTGGTGAAGAAGTGTTATTTTAATCAGAGCTTTCATTACTGCTGCTCCAAATGCATGATAATAATAATAATCATCATCATCATATTCACATGTGTAGCCTTTTATAAATGATCATAAATGTTTTCCCAATCAAAATAAAACCAGCAGCAGCAATCTATCCCTTCCTTTTGCATCTACATGCATCAAAAAGCAAATACTAATTTCCTCTACAAAATGATGTTAAATGCTGCAGTGAACCTATATAGCATGCTGGAACAAATGTGGAGAAATGCTCACAAACAGCTGAACCACCAAGCAGAAAGTTCCCCAGACAGAATCTGTCAGGACTAGAAAGGACAGATAGAGGGAGTCGTACTGCCGATTCATCTAAGGACCATCCATCACACTGCCGCATCTGAACACAATGTTCCTTGGTAGGCTGACAAGTCCCCGGGCTCAATGTCTTCAGGTCGTCAGGGACGTGCATTCAACAAACGCACTCTCAAGCACATAATGTATCTTCATTGTCTACATTCCTCTGACATTAACTCTCACCACTACATGCCTATCTTACGATAATGTATGGATGTATGTATAGAAATACAAGAACACTTGCCTGGTTTGCACACAGGTATCAGAAACCAAAGAGCATGTGTGTGTGTGTGTGTGTGTTGAGCCCATAGCCTAGCAAGCATTCAGTCATGTGAGGCAATCATGAACTGCGTGGGCTGGTCAGATGAGGCCATTAAGCATGACTCCAATAGGGCAGCCCTTGTTGATCCGTGGCTGTCAACCCACCAATCAGAAGTCAGTTTTATCACTCGAAAACATATTATTCAAAGCAAATGAAAAACTGGTACATCATTTATATTGTCATTGTTCCTTTTTCCTTGGAGATGGGAGAGAATTTCAACAGCATTGTTCATTACACAAAACTTGGTCCCTCTATACATCTATATCTATCTCCAGATGTTGCCAATGTAGAAATATTTGAAATCTGGTGCTGTGGAGATAATTGATTTTATCTGCCATGGTGTCTCTCATGCCTAACAAGCCCTCAGTGATGCGAGACAATCATAACACAGAGAATAACCAGATTTCCAGAGAAGCATTTTCCCCCTGGTTTCCCGTGGCCCCACTCCGCCGACCCTGTCACTATCAATTGCTTATATTCGCCAATTACGCCTTGTTTACTCCTGTCATTCCCGTTAGCTGCGGGAAGACGCTTATATAACAGAACATACGATGCATGACCATCAGTGGTGCCGTCTCCGAGAGAAATCAATTTACCTGATTGGTTCTCGCCTTGCCCTTTCGATAGCCCAACCTTTCTTCTCCTGTTGCACTTGTTCTTAGTCTTTTTTGCCTGTATGGTCCCTGATTGCTGTGTAAGTAACTATGGCTTCCAGACTAAAACAGAGACTCATTATGAAATTAAGGCTCAGAGACAAAAGCATGCTGGACCAGAAGCCTGTTTTTGGCGTCAAAGAACCCTTTCTTTGTCAATGTAAATGGTGTCAGAGTCCTGCATAACACCCCCAGTTGTGTGTGTGTGTGTTAATGTTTGAGTGGGCATTGCCAGGTGTCACTTATGTAAATCCAGTTTAAAAAAAAATTGAAAGGTCAGAAAACGTTTATAGGGCATTCTTGGTGAAGGGCGTAAAGGGCTTATGAAATTCCTGTCATCCTGCACCCACTGTATGCCTCATATGTACGAATGCCATGCATATCCTGCATGGCCGCGACTCCCAGCGTGTTGTGCTCGGAGCACCACTGCACAAGGGGGGAGGGAAATCTATTAACCTTTAGGGCAGCAGGGATACCGCCCAGCCAGCCGGGAGGGAAGCGAATGCATCTGCATTTAAAGGTTAGGGGAGATGTGGAGTAATGAAGCGCAGACACACATACAGGGTGGTGGGATGAGGTGTTGGGGCATACACACACACAAAACACTGGCTGGTCCAAACTCACTAAAGTGTTAGGGGGCGTTCGTACCAAGCATTTTTGAAGCGGTTTATTTGAACTCTGGAGCGGTTACTCTTTTGTTTGGTTCATTCAGACGCCTGAAAATGCGAGTCTTGGTCCTCTTCCAAGAGAACTGTGGTGTGAATATGAATATGAGCATCAGTCTGGACTGATGGATGAAATGGAAACTGATGCTGGAGGAGAAACATATTCATATTTCATTACATTCAGATCCGCTACCAGAGGGTTAGGCTGCTGTAAGTTGGTGTGCAAAAAGTAGTTTGTAAATTACAAAGACTATTAGAAACGCAAAATCACCCATTTTTTGCTAGAGGTTATTTCTGGGTTCGACTACAGAGGCCAGAAAGCGAAGACAGTGTCATTTCAAACGGTTAATGAGGGGAGTAAATGCCTTGATCTTCAATGGATTTCCTCCCAAGGCCATATTCAGACATTTAATGAGATATTTAATGGATAGTTACTCCTTTCCTACAAATGTCTTTGCCGGTGTATGACATACGGTGGGTACCAGCGTGTAAAACGGCTTGCATTACTTACTATTAGCGGTGAAGAAATACGAAAGGTCGCTTTGATGCCGTCACATTATTGATGCCGCATAGAAATACTTGTGAGGTTCTGAGCATGGTGGCTTCGCCCAGAAACACTTTGCTGAATTGATGCAAAGTCAAAGGGAGCATTCAAACAGATCTCTGAGTGACAGCTCTACTCAGACCCTCAGTTTTTTGTTTTTTTTAACTTTTACAGATGGAAAAAAAATATACCACATCCTCAGAAAATAAGCAAATGAGGCCAGTCATCCTCCTATGACTGCTGACAGACTGATTCATCGGTTCTGACATTTCAGTACTGCTGTAAACCATATTAGGACTAGTGGTTTGAGTGAAGTGACCACAGCGATTTCAAGTGGAATTAGTCAAAGCAGTATAATGTATTATACATGATGCTGGTGAACTTTTCATAGCAGAATACACACCGTGTATGAGAATAATAGCCAAATTCATTTTCCATATCACTGCAGCTGTCAATAGACATTATTAGATTGCTTTACCCACTCAGTTTCAAATGTTTTATTCACATTCAAGAGGTCTCTGGGGCTTGAGGCTAAGATGGGAACCTCCAGCATGTGAAGCCTCTCTTCAGATGTGTTAATGTGAAAATCTCCTCTCAAGCGCCCCTGGTCTCTCCACGGGACGTGTAGAGGAGCCGGCAATGTCATTAATACATTAGCAAATGAGCAGAGCTTTTAGAGTTGCTGTGCCAAACAGCTTCTCCAAATGGTAGCGTGAATCTGACGCAAATTCACATCAAATCTAGTCAAAATTTGAGACATTCCTGTTTGAGAGTACAATAAAGGGTAATTATCTCTGTAGAGGGAATTCCTGTTTACGTGAGATAATCCACTAAAAATGATCTGCTTATTTTTATTGGCCCTCAAAATTATAATGGAGCTGGTGAAGTGATGGCATCCCTCCCACAAAAAGCTGTTTCTCAGCATGGCTGTGATCATCACACTATTGCCTGCTACAACGTTGGCTTGGGTATGGACTTCCATGGGTAGCAAAACAAATGTGAAGATGTGTGAATCCGAATCCGACTGTGTTCGTTTTACACCTCATCATGGCAGATGCAGGTACCACTGTCTATGCCTTCAGACAATTTAGTTTAAAATTGTAAAAATGTATTGCATCCTGCATAAACAAGAACAAAAAAACTGAGATTTCACTGCATGTGATCTGCGAGGTCTTGGCTCCTATATAAGTTATATTAAATGATCCATCAGAAACTTGTTTCTCTCCCAGCATTGGTACTTCTTTATAACTTCACTATTTATAGGTTTTCTCCATGTCTCGCACCTCGACATCCTAAGAGCCTCAGTAAAATAAAAAGAAGAGCTCGACAACACCAGACGGCGGGCTTTTACATCTCTGCCCACCACTGTCCTTTTCATTCCCAAAACCATTACCCTCTGTCTGATAATCCAGTCCGATAAAGCGGAGATAGGCCCAGACTGAAGCGACCTCTCTCGTAGCTGTGATTACTGAATGTTGTTTTCCCTTCCTCTCACCCTGGCCTTTTGTGCCCGATGATCAGCTGATGATCTGCCTCTCCCTATAGGCGCGCTATCTCTGCGATTCGTCCACAGAGTGGGTGCAGATAGCCAGATAGGATCGTCACCTGGCCTGAGCGGCAACAGGTCTGGACCGGAGGCAAGAAGGGGTGCTGGTTTCAACAATCACCTTTTCTCAGGTTATTTCGCAGACTGTTAATCTGGGGCCAAAGCGGATCGACACATAATGCAAATACTGCTGTGCCTCTCCGATTTCAGCAGGTCACTGACTGAGATAGCGATCAAGGGGGAAATCAAAGTCCAGCGTCTCTTTAGGCGTTTGGGGCGACAGGGGCATTTCTGTGTAAGAAGAAGAACATTTTCACATCCTTGGTGTGCAGCACAGCAGGTGCTGTACTTTTCACAGGTGTTACATAACACAAGTCTTATGTAACAGTCGATCTATAGCCCTGCCTTTTTATTAATAACAATCCAGCCAAACCTCTTGCCTCAATTTCTCCTTTAATAACCTTGGGAAAACAAAAACTTGAGCAAATGATGAAGAGGAAGAGCCCCTCAAGGCAGATCACTCAGACGTCTACCTCTGCACGTAGACGAGATTATGAATAGGTCTTTCTCAGTAGGCTGGGTGTTGTCACTGTGGATACAGATTGGAGTGTAAATGGCTCTGTCTATATTTTCTTGCCTTGTTTATTTGGGTGTCTGCACCCTTGATTTCCGTTGAATGAACCTCTGGATTCCAATAAGGAGGCTGAAGCCTTGTGACTTTATGAGGGATTATGTGTTCCTGTCTCGTCTCAACTCCTTCCCCCATGAGATTTACCTGCTACTGAGCAGGGACGGAGCACGTGAATGCAGAGAAAATAAATGAGTTACCATCACCTCGCTTTTTTTTTTCTTTTGGGGATTATCAAACCAGTTATTTAGCTTCTATGATCTTTTCAATGTGACTTACATTGAGTTAGGATAGAATTGGCTTGCATAGGATTGTTTTTTCCCATATAGTTTTTTCAAATGTCAACTGTAATCAAATAAATCCACATGGGCCCCTAAACCTTTTCTGAAACAGTGTCATCATTTCTCAAGGAAGAAGTTTGGTGGCTCACTGAGCTAAGGCACATACTGTACCATGAACGGCTATAAACTGGCAACATTGTGGATTTGCTGAATGTCATCCACGCCTCTCCAGTCTTTGCTGTCACTCTCCAATGCTATTTGAGATTTGCCTGTTCAGCCAATGTCAATGATAAGTGGACATATTTTTATTTCACATGCACGCAAATGGAATTTCTTCCAACAAAAACACATCATTAACTTCTAAAAAAAGCAGACAATTAATGGCACTGTAGTTTTGGGTGATTTGCTGGTTTTCTAAGAGATGCTTTTTTCTTGGAAAAAAAAATCAGCCTTCATCCCATTATTCTCCTGAAGATCACAGCCAAAGTTTGTTGAGTTGGCCGAAATGTACTCTCCTCATCCCTGCAATATCCACAGCTGCACCAGCGGCCATCGGAGGAAATTAACTCTGCGGTTTTCTCTAAATTGTGTTTAATTATAGCCCTGTGAGAAGTGGGGAGAGCCTCTCTAGCTCAACCCAGTGTGCAACATCCATGTAACCATGACAACAGCTCAATCAAAGACGAACGCTACTGAATTGTGAATGCACCGGAGTCAGTCTGGGCTGCGTGTGGTTTCACGTATCAAAACGGTAAATAAATATACACCAATACCCATACACATGTGGCCACCACACACCTGTAGCACAACCGTGTCACTTGTCACAGAGAAGATAGCAATTATCATCTTACAAAATAATGGGTGTGAGAGCATGTTCACACAGGATCCAGTTATTGATTGGTTGGGCTGAGGGAGAATACGTAATGTATCTTGTCTGGGCGGAGGAGTTGTGAAAAGAAAATTAATGGAAACCTTATTTCATTCTGAACGTCTCGTACTGCTTTTCCGCCTACTAACATAAGGAGATGAGTAACTGTGTAAGCTAAAGTAAGTTATATGCGCTGAAACTTATCTGCCAATACTTTGTGCTTTATTGGCTTTAGTGAAATTCAGGAGGTTGCACTTAACGTGATGTTCTTGTTTTGACAGGCAGGTTAAAATGTAGACACAAGAATAACCATGGCAATATTCAGCCAAGCAGTCTCCAACCTGTCTGATAACATCCCCACTGCAATGCCTTTAACCAGAAGCGTATAACTGCAGACAGCACAATGATTATCACGCTCACAATTTGCTACAGGTCAAGCCTTGCTATTTCAAACAGAACATAACAAGAACAACCTGAAAATCAATCTGAAATGAAAACAAAGCAAGGCCATTTCCTGATGTATTTCATATGCTTTAATAACGCCCTTAATCTGGAAACACAAGCATGAAAAAATCCACAAGGGCAAAAAAAAAAAAAAAGCTAAGAACACATCATAAGAAAGCTGGTTTCCCGTCAACAATGAGGATGTGACTTCACTGTTAAAGGTGTTTTTGAAAGGCTTTGGGTCTGCATGTAAGTATGGGTCTCTACAGTACTTGCAACACAAATTACTCTACTGCATTTAGAAACTATTATTGGGTTGAGAAGTCCTCACCATATTCCAACCATTACAATTTCATCAATTTTATTATATAAAATTATATTTTTCTTTTGTAAGGTAGCTGATAAAACATGCTGTTCTGGAGAAGGGTGTGATTGTTGAATTGCAGGGTCACAAATTCAACAATCAACAAACAATTTGACTCTTGACTCAATTTGGAGGACCTTGCCTTGCCTATCATAGAAACTCTGTCCAGTCGTGAAGTATAATTTTAGCCATGCATCCAGATGGCTCTGGTGGCCCAGGTTCCAATGTTAATGTGAATTAATTGTGACTGTAGTGTGCAGCCTCTGGTTGAGATAATGACTTCACCTGAGGGGTCCTGAGTGGCAGTCAGGCAGAGGTAATTGTTCTGAACATCCCAGTGAGGCACTCTCAGTGTGATCAGTCAGCTCCTACCCGTGTGTGTGTGTGTGTGTGTGTGTGTGTGTGTGTGTGTGTGAGAGAGAGAGAGAGAGAGAGAGAGCGAGAGCGAGAGAGAGAGAGAGAGAGAGAAAGCAAGAGAGTGATTGTGAGTGAGAAACTTTGCCTTCTAAGGTGGAAAAAACCCAGAAG
>CABFOQ010015155.1:21135-31636 GCA_900660455.1 Gephyroberyx darwinii | reverse complement strand
TTTACGATCTACAGTACGCTGATACAGTTGGATAGGTGTTATTCCTGATGAAAATGGGTCTCCGTGTTTAATGCATTGCATGGAAGTCGGTGGATGAAGCATGGAAAGAAAACTTTTCCAAAAAAGATGGTGGGTAGGTCTTCATCGGGTCGCCTCCTGAGGAACTGCAGGGCTGGAAAACCCCTGCAGCCTACCGACCACGGCTGTTGACTAGTAACTTTGATGTTTTATAGAGAGCAAAGTGGGCAAGCATGTGAATTAAATAACTCTTTCTTCTTCAGGTCCTTCTGGTGTGGGCGTGAATGAACTTCGGAGGCACTTGATTGAAATCAACCCCAACATCTTCCAGGGGGCGGTGCCTCGTACGTCCCCAGACTATCACTAAACAATCAAACTTTGACAACAATGTTTTAACGATTGGTGAGTTTAAAGGCGTTTCTCGTTTCCTTCACCAGACACCACGAGGCCAGCCAAGAGTTACGAGGAGCCTGGCAGAGAATATCACTTCACCAGCCGAGAAATGTTTGACAACATGGTGTATAACAACAGGTAGGACTGCTGCTGTGCTGAACCAGCTCCAGATCCCTGAAGTAGAGACGCTGCAGGCTGCAGATTCATTGAAAAACTATCAAAATTGCAATATTGACT
Organism: Gephyroberyx darwinii; assembly: GCA_900660455.1. Classification (NCBI taxonomy): domain Eukaryota; kingdom Metazoa; phylum Chordata; class Actinopteri; order Trachichthyiformes; family Trachichthyidae; genus Gephyroberyx; species Gephyroberyx darwinii. Next base: position 30,988 of record CABFOQ010015155.1, on the reverse strand, counting down.
TCTGATTTTAAAGGTTCAACTGATATGGGTTTTTGAAGGCCAATACCAATATCTTTTCCCAAACAACTTTCCTCCAGAATTTTCTTCTCATCAGGGTGAAATTCCTCTGAAAGCATTTAAATTTAAATCATGGGACACTAAAACTCAGACTGAAATCCTTCAGCAGCTCTTTAAGGCTGCTGACAAGGCTGCCCCCCCCTACCTATTCAATGGTAGGGAAACTCTGGGAGACATTACTGCCTTTAAATGAAGGATTAATTTACTAAAAATGTTATTGAACAATAAATAAATAAATAAATGTGCAAAAGAATGTGTAGGGAGGAAAATCAGAGATGGACGACGTGACTGGTGATCCGTTATTAATAAAATCAGATAAATCGCCAATCGAGCCCCAACATTCAGAAAATGAATCTCAGTATGATTTTTTTTGTGTGTTAATGTGGAGCAGCACTAACGCTCTGCTCGGTTCCACCAGGTTTCTGGAGTACGGGGAGCACAAAGGAAACCTCTACGGCACCAGCATAGAGGCTGTGAGAGACGTTTTAACCAACAGAAAGATCTGCGTCATCGACATAGAGCCAAACGTAGGTCCACCCTGAGACTTCCCACCCTGCTCTGGTCAAACTGGAGCCAGGGTGAACATGTCTTCCTGTTTTAAAACCAGACCAATAGTCTTGCCAGAACAGCACAAGCCACATTGGCATGGCGATGAAGTTACTTTTAATAGAGAGTAACTTTGTAATGTAACTAGTTACTTTTATTAAGCTAGGTAATTAACGTCCAGGTCCATAATTGTCTTCAACGTTTCCTTCATCTGCCCTTCATGGCTGTAATCAATCAGGACTCACCTGCTCAGTCTGTTTCATTAACGATGTTTAACTTTCTCCACTGCTGCTGTATTTGTAATGGAGTACTGTATTTGCTTCTCGTTGCTCCAGGCCATCCAAGCAGTGCGGAAACACGAGCTGAGGGCCTACGTTATCTACGTGAAGCCACCGCCGCCGGAGCGCCTCCGGGAGACCAGGCGCGACGCACACTTCACCACCAACTACTGCGCCAACCAGCCGTTCAGAGTAAGCCCCTCCCATCGCGGGGGTTTTATTTCATTTCCTCCAAGAAGTCCATTTACCGGAAGTCATGTGGTTATTCAAGGGAAGATTCTATCCCTGACCATGCATCCTTTCTCAGGACCTTCAGTTTCCTCGCTCATGTAGAAATTGGTTGCTGTTAGTATTAGTGTTGATATTTGTTAGCTGAAATCCCTCTGACTGGTTTCCCTCAACAGGACGAGGACTTCCAGGAGATGGAGGAGGCCGCCAGGAAGATCGAGTCCCACTACTGCCAGTTCTTCGACCATGTGATCGTCAACGATGACCTGCAGGACTCCTGCGTTCAGCTGCTGACCGCGGTGAGGAAGGCCCAGGACGAACCCCAGTGGGTCCCTGCCAGCTGGATACGACCCACCGACTAAGAGAGAGGAGAAACCAAGAGGAAAAAATGAAAGAAGAGAAGGGAGGAAGTCAGTAAGGGAGGTGGGGGGAGGGTAGTATGAAGAGGGGAAACTGAGACATAGACCTTATTCCCACAGCGGCTGTTTTGAACTCATGTCACACTCAGCCCAGCTACGTCCTTCTGTTGTGAACCAAGAAGGACATCATACAAACATTTATCATGTCACAGATTCCCCGCTGAAAAATGTTTTAAAAAAGAATGGAGTCAAGAATCCAGAGGATATAGGTTCACATTTCAACCCACCTGCGGTCCCTGGGGCAAGCACATCCACTGGGCCCTCCCCCCGTCCAGTCGTATGTGATTGGGATGTTATCAACGATCGATCGTGTTCGAGATACACATATCCTGCGCAGGATTATATAGCAAGTTCATAGGTTAAATGCTTGAGTGTTTTTGTGTCTGGGGCCCCTTTGATTTGGACTTGTGGCGAGCACATTTTCCAAATGAAATTAGTATCGCAGTAACATATGAATTAGTAACATATCTATATACGGTACCCTGTAAAGGAAATGTAAAAGAAATAAAATTGAAAAAACGCTATCTCCAACCTGTTTACATAATCGAAAGTGAAATGGTTCATTGTTCTGTTATGTTTTTTTTCATGCTATATTCTGCATTTGTGGCTTTTCTTTGTTTTGATATAGACTAAAAATGTGTCATTGCATGCCAAAAATGTAGAATAACTATAAAAGCTCAGTGACCACTCTTGGCGTCCTTATTTCATGAAAATAATGTGATGAGGGTTTATTGTTTTTTCCCTAGAGCAGCGGTCCTTGGGGGTCCAGAGTACTGCTGGGTTTCTGTCCTACCAGCAGTACTCTTGACCCTGAGGTGCAGATTTGCCCTCGAGATTTCCAAGGTGATCATTTTTAGTGAATTGTAAAGAAATTGCAAGCAAAGCGTCAGCGTTTTAAACTTTGTACCTGTCGGTGAAATTAATAGAAAGCACTTATGAAATAAAACTAATAAATATAATGTCAGGGAGAAGGCATTTTTAATGTGGCCTTGTCTGTGTGGCTTTTGTGCGTGGACTTTTATTCTGAAGGTACAGGAAGTCCCGTGGGTTACCAGTAACCACGCGCGAGTAGCAACTCGGCGGTTGCGGAACATAAAACCTGGGTAAACAAATACAAACACAACCAACATGTACCTAATACTAAGATGATGCTGTTAGTAACTAAAAATACTAACGACCCGTTACTTAGTCATGATTTAATTGGGTAAATATTTAAAGGTTACGTTTTCGGAGCATGGATACGGGAGACCTTAAGGTAAGTTACGTTAAACTACTTTTTAAAACTAAAGCTAACGGTTACATGCTAGCTCACTTTGAAACGTTAAATATAGCCGCACTCCTGACGAAAAATCTGTAAAATACTACTAAATAATACTAAATAATGTATATTTAATATTTATCTCCTGTGGTAACGTATCGCTATAATATTACTACCGTTTTTCTGTGAGATTTATATTTATAGGGTATCCTAAAATGTATTATAGGTTTGCTATAACGTTAGTTGTTTTTCGTTAAGGACAATAGTTGATTTTTTCCTCAGTGAAAAAAGATAATAATTTGTTTGCCCTTTAAATTTGTTATAGAAGATGCGACGGAGGGATCTCCCACCGCTTCCTCAGGTTAGTTCAGCAAGTCCGCAGTCTGCAGCCAAATACTGTGATTTATTATTGCACTGGACCATGTAGGATCACAGTTAAATTCACAATTGTGTGTGCAGACAGGCTTTACAGTGAAATCACATAATAAAGACAATGAAAACACAACAAATTGGTGCAGCAAAACCCATACAGACATATATTGGTTGATAAGACCAGACAAGGAATCAATTTTAACACTAGACAGATGATAAAATTCCCCTCTTTCCTTTTAAACCATACTGCAATCCACAAGCATAGTACAGATTCACCTCCTTGGAAGTTTTATACACACACACACACACACACACACTGCTGCCCCAAGAGGTCGAAAAGGTCTGAATCGGCTGACCTTGAGTAATCCCCACTCCTGGCAGATGTATGTCCACAGATTTAGCCAGGGATTATACAGTGTCAGCTAGGATGTCACATGCAGCCTCACCCTGCTCTGACTTGATTCTTGGGTGGAATGGCCAGAAAATCCCCGGTAAGGTTTCATCTTCTCCTTCGTTTCTGATTGTTAACGGTAATTGAAAAGTTTGAAAGTGCAGATGCAATTTTGTTTTTTTTTCATATGGTGGATATCTCATTTTTCACTTCATTTCAACTGGGTGCTGTTTCAGGGAACCATCACTGTTGGTGTGTTTATGTAGCTTCTGTTTGGGCTGAGCTGCTTCCCAATCCAATTTCACTAAAGTGTCAGAGTTTGAGTGTTTGTTGTTGTTGACAGTATGGAGGATTAAGTACATTCCTTACCCTTATATTATAACCTTTAATCTGTGTGTCCTCGACAAACCAAACTCCTTTTTTCTCGTCTCTATAGCGAGGACAGCGAACACTTCCCCCAATGCCGAGGTGAGTGAGAGTGTATTTCTGGAATAGAGCGCTACTAAACTGTCATGTTGTCCGTAACCAGTCAAATGAGACTTTTTCTTCTCTTTCATGACACATGAAGTCAAGATACTGTTGGTAAGTTAACAGAAATGTTTCTATATATATACAGTAACTATATATATATGTATATAGTTATTAAAGAACCTGGTTTGATTGAAACTTTTCATTTATCGTCTTGTGTAGAAGACATGCCAGCACCAAAAAGCAAGAAGAAGAGGGTAAAAAAGGAGGCGAATGGAGTGGATGATGAGCAGGGTAGGTAAAACACACACACACAAGTCATACAGCCCCACAAATATCAGCATCTATACTGAACACTTTCAAATAGACTCAAGAAATAAAGGTCTGGACCGTTAAATCGTCCTTTGAAGGAACGCGTGTAGGAACCCAGATTTCAGGAAGGTAGTGGATGTCCAATGAGTGTCTTAATTCCTTCTTCTGGGGACCCAGGGATGGAGATGGGAGGCCTGGGCAGCCCGAGGGCGTCTGAGATCAGGGAACCAATGACCCCTGAAACCGCGAACGACGGACCCCCACATAGGAGGAAGAAGAAAAAGAAAACTCCTGCCGTAGGTAAGGCTGACAGGGAATAGCTCCTTCTCAGGCAGCAGGGTGGCTTAGTGGTTAGAGAGGCCGTCCTTGACCTGCAGGTCAGGTCCAGGCCCAGGTCCGCCCCGGCCGCCCCCTCTGGGACAGATCAGTCGCCGCTCCTGTTCCCGCTCGCTCTCTGCTCCAATCGGCTTACTGGTTGATCTCCCTCTCACTGAAACACACACAGGTTTAAATCCTTCCCGGCTTCACTCAGCCTCGATTGGCCGCAGTGGTTCATCGTGTTGTTTAAAGGTGTGTGGATTCTGCTCATCGGGTTTCAGATCTTGAAGACGACCAAGCGGACCTGGTGAACGGAGATGAGCCGGATCAGATCACCGATGGGGAGGAAGTGGTCAGAAAACCCAAGAAGAAGAGGTGAGGAGGGTTTCATACATTTCACCCCAGAACAAAAACAACAACTCAATCTGACAACAAGAAAGAAAACTCTTCTTTGCTCTCCTGTCACCCTCTCCTCTTTCTTCCTCATCCACTCCAGGAAGTCAAACATTGTGGAGTCGCAGCTTCCCGTTGAGCTGGATGTAGAAGAGGATGACATCATCACCGATGCCCCGCCCGCTAGCATCCCCCAGCATTCCCTGTTCTCCGCCCCCCAGGGCCAGAGCCAGCCGGTCGGAAAGGTCTTCGTGGAGAGGAACAGTAAGTCACACAAACGAGGCGAACCTGCATCGGTCACTGCTGCCTGAAATGTAAAAACGCATCACTTCCTGTTGGTTTGTGTGCGCGTGCAGAGCGGTTCCAGGCGGCGGAGCGCTCAGACTGGAGGAAGACCAGCAACCAGACGGAGAACTTCATGGAGTTCCAGCCCATGCAGCCGGTCTGGACCACCAGAGACGTCTCCGTCAGGGTCCACGAGGGCTTCAGGTCAGGGACACATAATGTAGTAACATGTCAAAATGTCATAAAATGTCATAAAATGTCATAAAATGTCATAAATGTCCTTGTAAATGCACCAATAATGTTATAAAACTTCTAAATGTAATAATTTCCCATGAATTGGCTCCTGTAGTAACAACCTCAGACTCATAGTATCATATTGTTCGTAATATTTCCTGATTATATTCTCCTGAAATTATTATTATATTATCAATTTATTACATTTAAATTCTGTATATGTGTAAGATAAAATGAAAAAATACATAAGATGAGTCCAAGTCAACGGTGCAGCCGCGTGGTTTCCCTCCCTGACTCCTCTTCTTCTGCCCCTCCTGTATCCGGTCCAGGGTGGTCGGCCTGTTCTGCCACGGCTTCCTGGCGGGCTACGCCGTGTGGAACGTGGTGGTGGTGTACATGCTGGCCGGGCAGCACCTCACCGCTCTGTCCAACCTGCTGGAGCAGTACCACAGCCTGGCCTACCCCTCCCAGTGTCTGCTCTACATGCTGCTGGCCATCAGCACGGTGGCCGCCTTCGACAGGTACGCTAGTAGGAACTCACACCCTCCGTTCATTCTCCGACTGGAAGGCTCTGACGTTGTACTGTACAGTGGAGATGCTCAGTAGAAGACCGTGGTTGTTTTCTGAATGGACTCTTCTCTGCTCAGAGTCAACCTGGCCAAGGGCTCCGCAGCTCTGAGAGAGTTCATCACGCTGGACCCCGTGGCTCTCGCCTCCTTCTGTGAGTCAACGCTGTTATTCAGCCAAATCAAAATCCACCCTAAAACCTTATGCTTTCAACTTACTCTCTGTCTGTTCGCTCCCTTTCATACCACAGTGTATTTCTCAGCGCTGGTTCTCTCTCTCAGCCAGCAGATGACCAGCGACCGGATCAACCTGTACCAAACCTCCAATGGGACTCTGTGGTGAGCTCCGGACGACGTGGCTTCACAAGATCATGAGTAAACGTCGCAGGCCACCCTGCCTTGAACGCCTCTTTGACCCTTCCCTCTTTTTCTGCCGTAGGCCCCCTGGGTCGGAGCATGAGATTCTGCACCCCTGGGTGACGGTGAACCTGGTGGTGGCGCTACTGGTGGGCCTGGCCTGGATCTTCATCGCCACCCGGCCCGAGATGGACTACACTGAGGGTGAGAGGCGCCGACACTAGGGGTGGGCGATTGGACAAATACATTGGGGATGGAAATTCCCTTGACAATGTTTTGAGTTTTGGGTGACTGTAGCTGAGTGCAAGACACTCAGGATTTCCTGCAGGTTGTTCTTTTGTCCAAATCTCTATATATCTATATAATATAATCTCCTTATATAGGCATTCATTTTCATTACACCAAAGCCATGGTGACACAGGGTCTGACTGCGACATCTGCTGGCCAAAAGCGGCATTGCAACCAATGAGAAGCATATTATTTTGTGAGCAAGCATCACATTGTGTTAAGTTAATTGCTACGACCCAAGCTAATGTTAAAAATAGAATATATGTCCAACACACTGATATTTAACCCAGTTAGCAAGTCCGCTGTCCGTTTGTCCTCATTTTGTGTCCCTGTGCTCCTTCAGGATACCTGATGGCGATGGAGATTGAACCTGCCAAGCCGGCGGACAAACCTGAAATGACCGCCTAAGACAGAATCACCCCTTAAAGTCATATATCTGCACTGAGATCTGCAGCTTTATTATGTTGCACATATTTTTGTATGGATGTTGCCAGTGAACACTAAATGTACTCCTCGCTTGTGGTAGATTATTTTTGTATTTTCACGAACGAAATGTGATTTATGTTCATCTTTTGAAATACAGAGTTTTATCCAACTACAGTGATGAGCTTCTTTGTTACCTTTTGAGGAAGTTAGATGTTTGTGTGTGAATCCTGTTTGGGGATGGGTGTTCTCTGTATCTTTCATTTTTTCAAGTTAGTTAAAGTTAGTTTATAGTGACCTTATCAATCTTGGTATGGTATTTTCCCATCTCCTAGGGTATAACCAGGGTAACACCCACCTAAACTCAGTGTATATGTATTATGGGATGACCAAAGTGAACTGAATCCATCAACATGCCTCGACCCCACCCATCCATGCTCCCTGAGGTGGATTGCTCGGGTCTGACCTCCAGACCTTATAGTAGAACGCAGAGAAATGATCGCGCGACCACAGAACCTGTTGACGTGGTAACGATAACTTATCTATTAGGGAGAGACGAGCACTGTACAGTTTTCCATGAAGAAAAGTTAGTGAAAAGGTTTTCCAAGAAACGAGCAGTCATGCTGGACTTTGCCATATTTGCTGTCACGTTTGTCATCTTTTTGGTCGGCGCTGTTCTCTATTTGTACCCGGTAAGTCATTGCAAGTTTGAGGATAGCTAGCTAGCTAGCTGGCGGTTATCCTCGATACGTTGCATTGTCGAACTCCATTTAAAACTCTGGCAATTTAACGTCGCCTTGCTTTTCAGCAAGCATGCACACTTCGTATGACAGGACTGAATACCTTTGACGAATAGTTAGGACCCACTCTCCAATTCGGTATACATCCTTTACACCAAACCGCATACAATTCCAACTTTTATATCTGCTTCGCCTGTTATTCCCGCAGTGTTGTCCCACCAAAACATACCCCGATGGGCGGTAACGAGCAGTGCGAACTGATCCTAAAAGTTACTGTTACTGAAAGAAAGTGCTGTTTGGCGGATTTTTTATATGCCGAATTTACCAGAAGATCCTATTGATTCGTGAAGGTCTTACTCTATGTTCTACGACTTCTGTATGTGGACTGAAAAGCAAGGCAACATTAAATTGTCATAAGTTTTGAATGGACATTGGCGTGATGTGCACATACGAGAGAGAACGGGACGTACCGACGCTCGGAGGCTGTTAAGCTAGTGTTGGATAACCTCATATTAAACATGTCAACTGATCTAGGACCTGCAAGATTTAAAACAGACTTGGTTTCAGCTTGAACTCAGTATAAACTTGTGTATTTGTTGAAATATTTAACTAAAGTAGTGTGGTATTGTTATACTGTCATAACCTGATCCATGTTGGGCTAAGAGGGGTGTGTTTATGTCAGCTGTTGGTATATAAAGTACACCTGTGATTCTAGATAATCATCTAAATATAGATATAATAAATTACTTTTAGCTGATTTTTGCTGTGATCCTACCGTTAAAACCAACCTGTAATAATGTTTTCAGTCATCCAGACGTGCCTCTGGCATCCCAGGCCTCAACCCTACAGATGAGAAGTAAGCAACGCCCTTTTTGTTGAGAAATGAACACCTGCTGCTCGCAAAATGTTCATCTGCAAGTCTTATCTAGTTCAGATGTTGCAGGTGGCTGGTAAAATAGTGAAAGTTTGAAGTCCTCATATTAACTTCAGTAAAATCACGTGTTGAGAGAAGGTGCCTTACCTGCTTCAACATAAGATAAGATGTATAATATGTAAGATATGTTATTGATCACAGAGGGGAAATTATGTAATAGCAGCTAAAAAGTGTGTCTACATCTTGGTAATACTGAATTCCTATTGGCCATCAGGTCCTCTTCTTTTCCTCCCCCCTGCCCTGATTCATCGCTCTCCTCTGTTTCAGGGATGGGAACCTCCAAGACATCGTGAACAGGGGCAGCCTGCACGAGTTCCTGGTCAGTCTGCATCAGGAGTTTGGGCCCGTGGCGTCGTTCTGGTTCGGCGGTCGCCCGGTGGTCAGCCTGGGCTCTGTGGACCAGCTACGGCAGCACATCAACCCCAACCGGACCAGTAAGTGCACCAGTGTTTCCCACGGGTGAATCCATAACATCAGCTACTGCAAAATGGATCTTTTTTGATCTTAGTCTACATTTCTTTTTCTTTTGAAACTGCTATGTGTGACAGGTAGCCAATCAGGAGCTTTTTTGCTTTGACTTGATTGGCTCATGGTCAGAGAGAATGTGCGGTGGCAGCAAATAGAAAGTTAGAGGAACTACAACAGGAAAAGACCAACACATCTTATCATCTCAAATATCATCTCCCTACTGACTTATCTGCCAAAGACACATTTTACCGGCATTGGGGATTGTTTGTGCTCTCCGAGTGCCTTCTAATGTGGTTTAGTAAATGTGTATTTTTGATAATAAAAGATTAAAAAAAAAGTTTCAGCTAGAAGTAAAATAAAAGTGTAAAATCCACTTTGCGGATGACCACTTCTCTGTTAGAGTCACGTGCATGAATGCAGCAAACCGTCAGCGTAACTCTTTCTCTCTGCTCTTTTTCAGCTGACTCATTCGAGACGATGCTGAAGTCGTTGCTAGGTTACCAGTCGGAGATGGGAGG
>CABFOQ010015155.1:4506-14574 GCA_900660455.1 Gephyroberyx darwinii | reverse complement strand
ACCTCTTCTTCCTCCTGTCTCTCTATCTCTTTTTCGACTTTCTTCTCTTCCTCTGCCTCCTCTTCTTGTTCCCTCACTGCCTTCGTCTCTTCTTTTTCATCTACCTCTTCTTCCTCTTGTCCTTTCATCTCTAGCTCCTTCTTCACCTCCCATCCTTGTTCCTTCATAGCCTCCTTTTTTTCTTCCATTTCCTCTACCTCTTCCTCCTCCCATCTCTCTATCTCTTTCTCTCCCTCTTTCTCTTCTTCTACCTCATCTTCTTCTTCCCCCCTTCTCTCCTTCTCATCTTCTTTTTTCTCTGCATCATCTTGATCTTGTCTCTCTATCTTTTTCTCTGCTTCCTTCTCTTCCTCTACCTCCTCTTCTTCTCCTTCCCCCCTTGTCTCCTTCTTATCTTTTTCCTCTGCATCATCTTCATCTTGTCTCTCTATCTTTTTATTTGCTTCCTTCTCTTCCTCTGCCTGCTCTTCTTCTTTTCCCTCCCCCTCTTCTTCTTCCTGTCTCTCAACTATTTCTTTCTCTCCTTCTACTGCCTCCTCTCCCTCTTCTTCCATCTTCCTCTCAACCCCTTTCTCTGTTTCCTCAATCTCAATCGTCTCCTCTTCCTCCACATGTTCCTTCTCTTGTTCCTCCTTCACAGATTCCCCCTTTTCTCCTTCTCCTTCACCCTCTTCCTCTTTCTCCACCTTCCTCTCTTTCTCTGTCTCCACTCTTTCCACCTCTCCCTTTGCTGGTTCTACTTTCTCTGCTTCAATCTTCTCCTCGTATCCACATCTCTCCACTTGTTCCTCCTCCCTTTCCTCTATCGGTCTCTCCACCTTTTCCTTCCTCTCTTCCTCTTCTTCTATCCTTACCTCTTCTACATTTCCATCATCTTCTTCCAAGTTTTCCTCTTTCTCAGCTTCTGTGATGCATTCCCCTTCCTGCATCTCCAACCCATCCTCCTCTTGGTTTTCATGAGCTTTTTCCTCCTCCTCCTCCTCCTTTTCCTCTTTGCCCCCATTTTTATCTTTCTGTTCCTTAATCTGTTCATCTTTTCCAGCCTTTTCCTCCTTCTCTCTCTCTTTCTCCACCGGTTCCTCTTCCTCTATCTCCATCGACACCTTTTCTCTCAGAGCTTCCTCGTCTTCTGCCTTCCTTTCATCTGCTTCTTGAAGACTTTTTGCGATCTCCAACGTGCCTGATGAGTTCCCCTCGACATCGTCAGGACTTTCGCCAGTCCCGTCCTCTCTTTGGTCCTCAGGGAAGAAGTCCAACGGCTCCATGGTGTCCTCCAATGAAAGGATATCTCCAAAGAGCCCGACTGCCTGAATTACCCGAGAGACGATTGAATTCTCCTCCAGGTCCAACGCATCTGCGGCGCTCCACCAGACAGCCATAACTCCTCAAATAGAAAGTTAGATCAAATGTTTTAGAGTCAACAAACACCGCTAGTGTACCAAGAAGACACTTTTCCTCATAAGTTCAAGCCAGTGGACGCTGATTCCTTCGGCCTCACCCCGGGTTCGAACGGCTTGTGTGTGTGATGAAGCTGTTCACACTCAGAAAGGCAAGAGGTAGGATTGGTTAATGCTGATTGGCAGAAATGGGTGCACGTCACCTCACAAGCCGTAGTCGGGTGACCACGGGCCACGTTTTCAGCCTCATGCTCCTTGGACTCGGGTTTATAATACTTTAATCTCTCAGGTCTGATCTCACTCCTTTACTTTGTCCGGATTTTTATTTTTGTTACTTTCAGTGTGGAGAAGAGATTCACTAGTAATCATAAAATCAAAATACATAAGTAAAGTTCAGTTTAGTGTCTTTATAGATATGTGTGTGTATCTACTGAGTGCTTGAGGAACTGTACGTATACAAAAACAACAAACATTTTGGATCTTCATATATTTAGAAACTCACATTAAAATCTCATATGATCTTTTTTTTTTAAAGTATCACAGTTTTCACCAATTCTGACCAAACACCATGAACCTTGGCTCATTTAACTTTACAGGAGACCCCTTTTTACAACATTTTGATTCAACTATTAAACAAAACAGTTTCAGAACCTCTAATACACTATTTAACACATGAAAAACAAAGAACTAGCTCCTGAAATGGGCCTGTTTTCCCTTATTGGGTCGTAATTTTATCATGAAAAACTCTTTCTCCAGTTTGTTGTTTTAATTTTTGATGGTTTTGTTTCATTTCGATCGCAGATTGTGGATTTAAGTGTATAAACTTGTATGTAGATTAACATTCCCGTCGTGGTTTATCCCACTGTGGCATGTAAAGCTTCACAGTAAGCTGTTGTGTGTCAGAGTACAAAACTACAGTGAACTCCAAAATGATACCTAGAGCACAACATTTAAAGAAATCATGGCGATTGTTTGGAGGGTAGTATGGTAGGAAGGTAACTTCAAAAAGACAACATGTTTACAGAATTGATGATTTTTTGTGAAAAAAAGTTTGTTGGAGCACTGATAATTCATTAATCAATCAATCACCAAGCATTCCTTTGATGACATCATATTCCTGAAAATATCTCCATGAAATATTGGATTTCCAAATCTCTATTATTTATCCTTAGAGAACCAGCACATTCCTGGCCACTAGATGGCACTATGACATTTGATTTTCAGTGTGAATTGCACTACAGGGCTTGAAGGGCTACTTTGATGTGATTGTAGTGCCATACAGTCTAGTTACCCACATGGGTTTACAAGACACATCCATAATGGATGTACTTGATATCATTTAAAAGACCCTGAAGGGTTGATTGGCAAAGTTATTTTCTTTTTAATTCCTCCATGACGACTGAGGAGTAGAAACAATTCCTACAATTCTTTTTGATATATGACATGAATGTATGGGGATGGAAAATAAAAATCTTCTTTGATGACAACACACATACACACACACACACACATTAACACACACCACCAATAAACTATCTATCAGAAACCTGGTCTTGCTGTGCCTCAGACAGACAAGGGCAAAGGTCACTGTTTATTAGGAAGGTAACCACAGAAGATCAGTCTGGCCAGAAGATTTATTGCAGTCATAAAATAATGTAATGATAGAAATGGAAATTTGTTGCAGGAACTGCACAGCATCTTTCATGAAAATGTGTAGTAACAGTGCATTATCATCATCTTGAATTTCACATTGAGCGCTGGTGCAAACAAAGCTAACATCACAATCATCTTTATAAAATATTAAAGTGTGCTGAGTCTTTCCTATAAAAGCAGATCAATACAGTGCGTGGCTTAAATTACTAGATTCGTTCCAAATTGAGATTTCCACCATTTACCATTTACTTTTACAAAATGATTGATGGCACAAATTAAAATGTATGATGGTATTTGTTAAATACATGACACAATGCACAAAAAAATCCTTTTTTACGGACTATTTCCTGTTTCTTTCCAAAACAAACTCAAATGAATGTCCACTCTTAGTCAAAAAGAGCATTTATACATTCTGTGTAGAAACCTACAAACTAGCAGCAGCGTGGTGAATGATTCCCATGAAAGGGCATCGGCAGTTAGCTCTCACTCCCTAAAAACCTCCTGTGTCGTTAGTGTGTGATTGTTTTTAGGATTCACTCCTACTGTGTGACTTCGATTTCTGCTGCGCCCTCCAGGCGGCGAGCACCTCGTCGTCTTCAGACTCTGCGGCGGCCCGAGCTCTGATTCTCTGCCTGGTTTGCGCAATGAAGGTAGCAATGTCATCCTCCTCCTCCTCCTCCGCTGCTTCCCCTCTCCTACTCCTTCTCCCCTCTGTCTCGCTGCTTTCATATTGCGAGGTGAACTTCCTCTTCGTGGAGAAGTCGTGGTAGCTCTCCGTCCCCTCGTCGCTCTCTCCGTAAACACCGTACGACCTCCCTGCCCGGCTATAGCTGTGGGATTGTGTGAACCCATTAGAGGAGAATTCTCTATCTGATGGTGATCTCGTGCCCCGGTAAACATGCTCTGGGCTGTCGTCCCGACTCGACGGATCTGAGTCCGGACGAAACCTTGACCTGTATCTGGATGTGACGCCGTATCCCTCCTCCTCTTCTTCATCAACAGCGCAGGAGGCCCTCCGGCTTGAGAAGTCAAATTCGGAGGCGGAGGCATCGAGATCGTCGTAGGGATCCTCCGACGGGCCAGCCTCGGTTCCCTCTGCGTTGAAAGAGGAGGCCGGTTTCCTCGGTGGAGGCCTGACACTTTTCAGCCAGTCATCGATGTTGGTGTTCTTGTTTTTCTCCAGCACTGTGTTGAGATTCAGGCAACCAGAGAGGCCATAGCTCCTTGTCGGTTTATCTTTTTTCTTTTTTTCTTCGAGAAACTCCTCCTCTTTCTTCTTTTTCTCCTCCTCCTCCTCATCTTCATCCTCCTTTGGTTTCTTCTTCTTATAGAGAGTGCTGCGCTTGTTGTCCTCCAGAATCTTCTTCTTTTCGTAGACAGCCATCTTGTCTCTCATCTCAGACTTTATCTCTTTGTCCATGGCGTCCAGTTTACCCAGGTTGACCTGGTCCTGGAACAGGCTGTAGAGGGGAACGCTGGTGGTGGTGATCTTTTTCTTGGAGCCCAGGCTGGAGCCCAGTGCAGAGCCCCTTCCCGTGAGACCTGAGATGCCGGACGAACCTGAGAGAACTGACTCTGTCCTGCCACCACGACCTTGAGACAGCACACTGGAGTGCGAAGCTCCACTTAACATGGACGCTTTCTCATCGTCCACGCCCCGTCCTGAAACCACGCTCGAGGCTCCCCCAAAGCTAAGCACTGAACCGGCGCGTGAGGGAGGAGGCAGACTCATTTCACTCTGTTTCTGTATGAGCGTTTCGGAGACGACATTAGCGATCCAGTTCTGGATGCTGGCCAAGTTGACCATGGGTTCACCTCCGGGGCCCTGGACAGTCGGCACCGGGACCATGGGTGGCAAGGCAGGCACAGGATGAGGTGGGACTGTGGATTGTGCTGATCTGGTACTGCGAGCCTGCGATACAGAAGAGATGACGGACGACCTGCCGCTGAGCATGGACATGTTGTCATCGTTGGCGACGCTCGGCGGGCCGGTGACTCCAGCTCCAGCCCAGAAGGCGGAGAGCGGTATGGTGCCTCCACTGACGCAGCTCTCAGTTTCCCAGCCGCACATGGACTGACTCTCTTCTAAAGTTTTCCTTGAACGCTCCAGAAGTTCCTCGCGTCTCTGCCTTCTCTTGGCCGTGGCAGAGTCCTCACCCCGGCTCAGCTCCACGATCTCATCCTTGTTCTCCTCCCCGAATCGTTTCTGCTGCTTCAGCTTCCAGGTCTGGTAGGCTGTCAGGTTGACATCCTGCAAGGACGGTGTCCGAGTTTCTGCCTCACCGTCATCCTTCTCGCTACCTCCTACCGAGCTTCTTTCTCCATCCTCCACGTCTTTCTTGTTCCACCCAAACTGGATCCTCTTGATGCGCCACCGCTCCAAAGGCGTCAGGTTCTCCTTATTTTTCTGACAGAAGTTGTACATGGAGCTGGTGTCAGAGAGAAGGCTCTCCACGTCATCATCAATCTTCTTCTTTGCTCCCTCCCCTCCTCCCTCTGTCGCAGTGCTCTCGCTACCTTCATCATCGTCTCTCTTGCGGTAGCGAGCAGCAGCCTGATCTTCGATCTCCCTCAGGCGCTGTTTCCAGAGATCAGAGTAACTTGTGCAGCTGGAGGTGGACATCGCGTCTGAGGGCGGCCGCCTGTTACGACGCTTCACTCGTTCCTTCACAGCTAGGACGTCCTCGCTGGTGACGCTCTCAAGGTCAGCGTCTCCACCTTCTTCCGCCTTCCTTGGTCGGCCCCCAGGAAGCGATTCCCCATCTTCCCCATCACTGTTCAGCTGCGCCTCCCACCACTCTTCACTCTGGTATTTCTCGTTCCTCTTCTGCCACTCGTGGATCATGCTTTCTACGCCGTCGTCATCTTCCCCATCTTCCCTGCCCTCTCTCCTAGGTAGAACAAGCTCTTCTTGGGTACCAGTTGGTCCCTGACTGTCCAGCCCGTTCTGCACTCCGATCGATCCACTCCTGAGTGCTGCAGCAGCTGCAGAGGAAGCCACACTGCTCATGACACTGGCCCCATCCTCCTCCTCCTCCATCATGATGGAGTGCGCTTTCACCCCAATCATGCTCTGTTGCTCCTCTTCATCAGTCTCTTCATCATCATCATCACCCTCGCCAAAGATGCGAGCACGAGCGCGTGCGTCAATAACGGAGCACTGGCTGAGCGTTTCGTCGTCTTCGTCGCGCTCTTCCATCAGATTCTCGTTGAGCTCTCGCAGCTGCTTCAGGAAGCCTTCGTTGGGGTTGATGGCGCGTTTTTTCCTCAGGGCAGTCAGGGCTTCCATGATGGACATGTGCTGGAAGATCATGAGGTAGGACGCCACCAGGACAGCAGAGCGGCTTACACCCATCATGGAATCCACAAGGACCTTTCCTGCAAGTTGATAAAATAGCTGTTGTCAAATATTCCCAACTAAAATGAATCAAGCATTCGCTGGCAATGGAAAACAATACTCACTGTTTTACTAAATAAAGGTTACATGATTCTTGGTGTTAAGAAAGTATGTACAATAAGTACATGAGAATAAAAATGAAAATATGTGATACAGATTTGAGCTTTTCATTGCTGTATTAACTGAAACTGACAGAATCTGATATTTTCTGTGAAGGCGACAATAAAAGCTTTCATGTTGGTGCTGGCAGGTTGAGTCAATCACCTTGATGACAACAGTATGTCATCGGGTGTGAGTTATTATTGTAGTAAACTTTCTCACCAGCTGGGGTCAGCCCCCACCACCTTAAACACTGGCTGTTTACCCTCATGCAGTTATTTTGAACCTGTTTTAACCACATGACAAGTACATTTCCTAACCTATCTGACCTGAACAGTTTATAAGTCAAGAGTGACAGACTTCCCTTTAGAACAGCTGATTGGTAGTAGTAGTAGTAGTAGTGGTGGTAGATGTAGTTTTAGTAGTACTAGTACTGGTGGTGGTAGTAGTAGTAGTGGTTACAGTACTAATTATAATGGTTAGTATTAGTATTATCATTACACTAGACAGTTTCAGACATGATGTCATTGGTGATGTCATCAAGCGATCCTTCCTGAATCAGCTCCAGTTATATATGTGACGCCGTCGACATTATGAGAACAACCATGACCCTGTTCTAGGAATGCACGGGTCTATTTTCAGATCCAGAACATTTATAAGAAACAAAGGTCACTGGATTGTATAAACTGAAACATGGTGAGTCCGTAAAGTTGATCAAGTTACGTTAAATGAAGTTAAGCTGATGTTATTGAACCTGAAGGGACATTAAAGGGTTAATTCAGCAGCAGAGAATAGAGGTATTGGTTGGAGAACAGAGTAAAAACACAATAATGGATATAGATAAATAAATAAAAGCATAAGAGTGATGTGATGCTGATACAGTGTTGAAATGATTCTTCACGGTGGCTACGTCTTTACTCGAGGTCTAAAAGTGTACTATCTCCACTAAAAGGATTTCCAACAACCAGCTATTTTACCAGAGGGGCTTCACAGCAGTCAATCATATGACGGCTATAATTATACTTAGATAACAACATTAGTTTCAAGACGGCTGCATGGTGCCTGAGGCAGGAAGTACAGGACTGTGTTAGGCACGTGGGCTTCTCTCGGATGTTCGTTCAGTCGGGTCAGAAACCAACGAGCCACTGGGGAAAAATGAATGTTCGTTGAACGTTCAGAAACCTGACAACTAGGAGTGTCTTGTTTTGTATTTCTCCCTGTTCACATTTACTGTCCCCCAGTCCCCTGGGGGATTTTTCCCAGTGCGTTCTGGGAAAGAAAAATGGATCGTTTTTGATCAGAGATTAAAAGTATGAAAATGTTGGCACCAGTAGAAGGAAAGGCCAACCAACACAAACCACTGCAGCAACGAAAAATAAAACAAGAAAGAAAAGAAAGAAAAGAAAGAAAGAAAGAAAGAAAAAAAATGGAGGGTGAAGATGGACTCTTCTTCTGTATGACCTGCTGCCAGTTTCCAGGTATATTATTGGAAAAGGAACAAAATGCCTCTAAAAATCAGATCAATCAGGAAAAAAAGTGATTTTTTTTTACCCTAGTGTCGATACTGGTACTGTTGGAACAGGATTTCAACATATACAATATATATATATTTATATTATATTTAAACAATGAACAATACATCATAAACAAGCAATAACTACCCCCAAAACAGATGGACAACAGGCCGGCAAATGGACAGACAGTTTAGTTCAGTTCGAGGCCTCTCACCTTTGTGTGTCAACAGCGCCTCGTCCAAGAATTCGGCGGTCGTCCGGAAGTGCGGGGAGATGTCGGCGTCGGTGAAGTCGTCCACCTCAATGCCCATGTACTGGATGTTCATGCCACCGTAGAAGGTCTCGCCCGTGTAGACCCCTGTGCCGTGGGCGGCGTTGAGAACGTGGGTGATGCCCATGCGCTTCAGACGAGCTTTGTTGACCGCCACAGATCTGGAAGAGACAAATAACCGTTAACTGGTGGACTAACAACTTGTGAAATAGTTCAGCTCCTGCGTCCATCAGCAACCTTGTGTCCTTGAGCAAGACACTGAAGCTCTGCCTCCTCGCTCAGTCTAGCATATCACCTCATGGAGACTCACTTCTCAGCTATGAAGATGTTGGGCCACACCTCGTCCACGGGGTTGACGGGAGCCTCCAGGCGGTCCTGGACCATGGCCCTCTGGATGTCCAGCACACAGGGGGTGTTGTAGGGGCTGCGGTCGTCAATCATGTCCCTGACCCGGTTGTAGAGGTCCTCCACCATCAGCTGTTCGGCAGTTTCCAGCATGGACTCCGGGATGGACTCGGCCCGCACGCCACGAGGCGGCAGCTCTGAAGAGGCATCGTGAGGACATTCACTTTAACTGATTCAATTCCACTGAACTATATTTAATTGAAAAACATCATGAAGACCTGATCTGATCCTGAGCCGTAGTAGATTGGAAAACAAAATCATGACAACTAAATACGGCACCTTTATATAAACCAAAGTGAAAGAATGAAGTTGCAGTGTTTTCTGGAATCAAACCCCTGAATGCAACAGGGTTTGTCCCATGCTGTATTCGTTATATACGACAAAGACGCATGATGCCACCTGAGGTAAAGATGGAGATTTCTTGAATTCTTCGCCCATAGCGCCAGAAAGACACACGTGGACAACTTCACCCGAGTACATCTCCGCAGTTGAATTCATCAGACAACGTAATCCTCCCAGCATGCATTATGTATTGAGCCGCTAATGGACGGTCAGATGAAACGAAGCCGTCTGATATGTGGAGGAACTAATTCTCTCCATCAGCGAGGCGCTGTGTCTTGCATGAGAACATCTCAATCTCACCGCCCGACGATGAGCCGCAGGAACGAAGCACGAATTCCCAGTAATTGAAGAGTATTTGAACAGATTCGATTTGTTGAATGAGGACTTACAAGACATTAGTATGAGTAGCGTGGAGCGCCGGCGTGTCTCTTGAATGTAGTATGGAGACAGCAATGCTTTGTATGATTACACAGTTCTTCTCTGTCTGTCCTGTCCTGAGTAAACCTCGCTTTAAAGCTGCCATGTTTGACATTTAGTTAGTAAATTAAGACCGCATTTCCTGAAGTGAAATGCAGCTGAAAGCAAGTCACAGAGGGCCAGGGCAAATAAAACTCAAACGTAACGTGAGTTGAAAATTGTTTGCCGAGCAGATTGTCCTTTTTGAAGCCGGTAGACTTGGTGTTTCTTCACCGTTTGTCTCACCCTGGTTGATGATCTGCTTTGCAGCGATGGCCGAGGAGAGGTGGATGGGCTCCATGAAGATGCTGTCTGCATCCGAACCTGAGATCATGGAGAACCTGGATTCTGATATCATGGAGAAACTGGAGAGAGAGAGAGAGAGAGAGAGAGAGAGAGAGAGAGAGAGAGAGAGAGAGAGAGAGGGGTTGGGATGGGGTAATGTATTGCAATATTGTCTGACTTAAGCTGACAGACTTCAAAAGACTGTTGAGTGTGTGTGTGTGTGTGTGTGTGCGTGTGTGCGTCCGTGCG
>CABFOQ010015138.1:14744-25248 GCA_900660455.1 Gephyroberyx darwinii | reverse complement strand
TATGTTCCTATGTGTCCCTCAACAGCCACACATCCTGTCAAAGAGTCCTTGAGCAAGACACTGAAAAGGAAAGTCATTGTAAGTGGCTCGGGATAAGAGCATCAACTAAATGCCTGAAAATATAAAATGTAATCATAAGAGCATGGCGGCAGTTTGGTCCACCCATCGATACAGAAGGACCCTGCACCATAAATATAAAGCGGTGCCGTTGGGTGGGGGGATGGGAAGTGGGTTACTCGGGGTATAGGGGTGTGGGGAGGCTCACATAGGGGTGTCAGGCTCATATGAGTACGGGGAGGGGTTTGGGTGGTTAATTGATCCCTGTCTGTGTTGTCCGTTTCTTTGTGTGTAATCTGTGATAATGAGGAGGAAACAGTCGACAAGGCTATAGTATGTAGGACAAAGAGCGAGGCGATTATATTCCTTCTTCCCAATTGCCCAAACTGAGTTTTGACATAGTATCTCATTGTCCCTTTGTCTGTGGGACCCACCAGAGACGAGCAGACAGCACATTTTCGGCCTGCAACTCATTGGCTAAAAAATCTGGGTTTTATTGGCTGGCTAGTGACAGACAGTCTGACTGTTAGCCTCTGGCCCCTGGTGCTTTAGCCCTGTCTGCTAGCTAACCTCCAGGGACTCACAGGGAATCATTTGATTGCATGTAAAAAAGGAAATGGGTATTAAGTTCAGGAAACTTGACCCCTTGTGTCAGTTATATCGACTGTGTCCAGAATTTGTTTTCTTTTGTTTACCTTTTAAACAAATTACAATTCTAATTTGGGATTGACTTTTACCAATATATCAGGCTGATATTGGTCTTTGATTAAGTATAATATCCAATAGACATGTTAGATATTGGCAGTGTCGCCGACCTGCAATATCATGGAGGTTTCTCCCTCTTTGTTGGAATACCTGCAATGAAATTTTATTTCAGTCTAACCCTAGTTCTAATAATGCAGGGTTTAAATGAATTAGTTTGGACCTTGACTCTTAATTCATAAGGCATTTGAACCTATTTCCTGTAGCACGAGAGGCCAGGCAGCGTTAGATCAAAGTGCTTGTAGGCCAAAGCAAAATTCACCAACTTCAGGTAAACTGATGTGGGGTGTGTGCCTCATTTTATGTGTGTAGGTTTTCTCTGTCTGTCTTTTGTGTGTGTGTCTGTACATGTACGTGCACGTATGAGTGTGCATGTTAGTGTGCATGTATGTGGGCTTGTGTGCGTGTGTGGTTTACGTAATTGCTTTCACAGCACTGTAAGCCGCATCCATGCCGCAGGCCTGTTCCTCCAATGTCGCTGCAGTGTCAATAGCACGCCCACCCACATTGGTACATACATTATTGATCAATCTCCATGGTGATGTGGAAATTGAGGAGTCATCGTCCCAGTGATCTCTATTGGATACGCACGTCTCTTTCTGATGATGTCATCATTGAATAATTCTCTAATTAAACTTATCTACTCTGATTTATGCTGTCATTTGATTTTTTTTATGACTTTAAAACCACGTTAAGAAGATTTAATTTGAGCCCTAATGCAATGTTTGATTTGACTTTGGTTCATTTCATACAGGCAGAGACTTCATTCTGTTGGCCTTCATGATGTAAAGACAGCAAGATGGGTTGGCAAAATGCAGGAGAAGTAGGAAAGGTCATAATACGATATAATTGTGCAATCATAGCCACAATGCTTGAATGCAGTTACAACATGACAGCAATGATGTGATCACAAGGACACGCTATCCAGGAGCCATTTAACTGTCATTCTTACCAGTGATAATGGAGCTGGGAAAGTACCGCTAATGTTAATTAATTGGTCGAGGACAATGGGAGATTGTTAATGTAGCGTAGTTAGAGTATAGGGATGGGTTCAAGGCAGGGGTTGTGGTCAGTGTTGCACCAACCACCCCAACTACAATGGCAACACACCACCCGACAAACTGAGAGACGGCATCACTGCTGTCATGGAAAAAAAACATTTAAATGAAATTTTGATCTGTTTCTTTATCAGGCCAGTCATGTGTTGAGTGAGTGAATTTAATAACTAATAACAGTAATAATCACGACAGATGTGTTTGGGTACATCAATCAGGTTATATCTAATAAGTATGACTATAACTTAAGCTTACAAGTATGGCCTGAAGGTAAACTAAGACGTCATAAAATTCAGTTGAGTGACGCTCTGCCACAGGTTGATGTATGCTAAA
Organism: Gephyroberyx darwinii; assembly: GCA_900660455.1. NCBI lineage: Eukaryota > Metazoa > Chordata > Actinopteri > Trachichthyiformes > Trachichthyidae > Gephyroberyx > Gephyroberyx darwinii. The sequence goes on along the minus strand of CABFOQ010015138.1, from coordinate 23,041 downwards.
ATAAACTGCCATGGCCACAGGTGCAGATGTGGTTAAATCTTCAGTACCCAGGCTGCGATGGGTAGAGTGGAGCTATGTGGAGTTTGACAGTTACAAGCTGAGACTGATGGGCTTTTGCCTGGGGATGAATGAAAAGTCACCCAGAGTTCAGACACAGGTGCCTGTCTATCCATCTGTCTGTCTGGCGGATGATGGATGGGATGTGTCTTTCTACATAATGTTAATATCTCAGCTGAGCCAGCCAGAAAGGGCACCGCCATAAGTAAACAACCAGAGTCTGAGCTTCTGTCTCAATGGATTAAATATAGCACTGACATTGCGGTTTGGGGGTTCAGTTGCTCCTAAACCCATATTAAAAAGAATAGAGAAAAAAACCTGTCAAATTTAAAGGAGCATTAAGTAATTTATGACGTTTATCGACTTTTATCTGCAACCGAGGAATTGCAACATCATCGACAGGTCTCTGGCACGGGTTACGGTAATGAGCAGAAATATAAAAGTCTCATTCTTAGAGCAGAGATCCAACATAAACTTCTAGTGAAGAGGTAATATATCACAATGCAAAATAATACTGATTTGTCATTTGCTTTTATGCCTTGAGAACAAAATGTGTTGCCACACCGTGTTTCCAAAACAGAATACAGGCCAGAAACACAAGCGCCTAGTGAAGTAATCATTGAGTAATCTGTATTGATAAACAACCCTATTGACCCCCTGCAGATATATTATCATTTTGTGCTATTTGACAGTAAAAATAATACTTAATGTAGCTTTCCATAATAGATATCCACCATTTAAAACAAAAGATGATACTTAATTCTTTGGTTGAGAAAATGATTTCAACCCTAACACAGGTTATGACATCTTTCCACAATATAGCATGTTAGCATTTCTATATTTTTCTATATTTGTTTTCCTCCTGTGCACTTACACAGCTAAGTCAGTACAGGAAAGGAATAAATGTCAACACACCCAGTTTGACTCCAGAAACAGTTAAAGGCGGTGAGTTGGGGAATGTAGACGCTGTAGCATGATATTGACATTTTGCCAGTCCTAGATCCGATTATCTGGCTATTATTACGGCAGCAGCTGGGCACAGCGAGACTATCATAACAGGGCGCGGTGGAGGAACTGATGTTATTGGTGCAAGGGAAGGGAGACAGGCATGCACGCACGTAAGCATGCATGCACGCACACACGCACGCACACACACACACACACACACAGACCCCCTTTAGAGAGATTGGATATTAGTTTGCATTTGCCCTCTAATTACTTATTTCAGTTTGGCAGCGACCCAGCAGGATAGGGCCAGTGTGTACATGTCTGTGTGTATGTGTATGTATATATATATGTGTGTGTGTGTGAGAGAGAGAGTGAGAGAGAGGGAGAGAGAGAATGTGTCCTCCTTTGCTATTGTCCCCTTTCTTATTTACAGTAACGAGTTGATTGATTGCCCCTATATCTCTCATGGTGACAGTATTGATTTACTGATCATGTGACAGGATGTGACACATGCTAGACAATATATTCCATGTGGTAGAAGGCATATATTAAACTTAAGGCAATTTGAGAATGTTACCAGCATATATGTTGAGTTATATTCCAAAACATTATATATCTGAGCTTCATCATTCAATATCTCTAAAATGTAGAGGATCTAGTCTGTATCAGTCAAGAATTTAACCAACCTGCGATTCTTTAAAAAAAAAGATATTTTTTTGTATGAGTCATTGTTTTCAAAAGGTGGATATCTCATTTTGGAGGGAAACTGTTTCTAATATTTTCTGTGGTTACCATGACAGCACATTTCACTGAAGGAGATGATTATGCTGTAAACCGCATGGTTGTGGCCTATATTCCTGGTGGGAGAACTGTAAACACTTCTGTCTGCATTGAGGATAATAGCATCCTAACAATTTACCTCTTTGTCTCTTCTTGCCCTGCAATTAATCACTCAATGTACAGTGAGCCCATGTAATGAATGTGTAGCATACTTAATCCTGCTGTATGCATGGATTACAAGACAAAAGGGCTGGTTTATCCTGGGGCGCTGCTGCGGAATTGGGAACATCATTTTGGCTGCTGCATAGTAGGTCTGTGTATTAATGAGCCTACTGTACAATACTGTTACTATATTCTCACTGTGCTGAACTTTGGCTCTCATAATGTGGTTTATATCGGCCAGCATATTCCCACAGGCTCTGGATTTATGGCGTTTGTTGCTCTGCAAACCACTTTGTGATTAACCTGTTTACTTAAAAGTTTGACTTGACCCGATGTGATGAATGTGCGGCCACGTCCATGCAGCAGTCCAACAACAGTTCTGAAGGGCTTGTGAAACGGCCCTGTTAGACGCCGGCCCTTATATTTACACTAAGCTTTAAGCTGCAGGGGGCCAAGCCACTGGTCCATCTGTAACGAGCCCCGCCACAGCAGCAGTTTAGCGTAGGAGCTCCAGCAGTTACACACACACACACACACACACACACACAGTTAACAAGCATGCACACAGAAGTTGGCATACAGAGGCTACACACAAAGAGAACACACGCACATACACAAATTTGTGCTTATGTATATGTACGAGTGCACACACACACACACCCCCCCACACACACACACACGCTCATGGTCACTCAAGCAAATGAGGTTAATCAAGCGACCGTGATTCAGCCCTCCCTCCAGCCCCTTTTTATATACAGAGTGCCGTGCTGTCTTCTTCACAGTTCCTGGTGCTGTTGTGTTGTCTGACTCTTTCTCATTTACCTCTACATTTACACTTTTGATTTTAGGCGTAGGGGTTAGTGCCTTGCAGAAGGACACTTCAGCAGGAAGTTGATAGGACACATTGGCTGTTTGAACTTGTGACATCCAGTGCCACCCTTCTCCTCCATGATGCCCTACATGCAAGGGTTGTACCACCTGACAAAAAGGGGGTGGTAGTGTGGAGCGAGAGGGAGCAAGAGTTGTATGTTATCCACGATTGTCATCCTCCCTCCCTCCTTCCCATAACTCCCCCCTGCCCCCCAGGGCTCAGAGAGAATGGGCATGCTGCTAGATGGACCGGGTGCTTGGTCCAACGTTGGGCTGCATTGTGACTCAATGGTGTGTGAATAACTACTGCAGGGGCTTTCTGTGGGTCACGGCCGGGCATTAAGAGATGATCTGTGGTAAACAAGGGATCAGAGGGTGTGAGGGACAAGCTGTGCAGGACTGAGGAGGGTTACAAACACTTAGAGCACATAATACAGTAGAGAGGCCAAAGGACGGAGAATGATCTTGGTTCTTGATTCTCTTTGTGTTGTGGTTGGGTGTGGTGGAGCCAGCAGGAAAACATTCTTGTCTTTGAAATAAAGTGGTACCATTTCAGTTTTAGGAAATGCCTTTTTTATGCATTAGTGGTTTTATGTAATTCATTTCTTATGTATAGCAATCACCGATTTTGTAAATTTGAATGAGGCAAGTTACTCAGTATGCACATTCAGATTCATCCGGGCTGGGCTAGAGGTCCAAATCAGCATATGTTTTCATGTTTTCTTCCCTCTCTGCCTAAGTCAATAGCGATCGGAGCCAGTGAGGCAATGAATAGTGTCTTTATTCCACTCTGGGAGTTCAGCAAAGATCTGCTATAAAATATCTCCTTGGTGGTCTCATTTGAAATGGGTGTAGAGCAGAGCCGAATCACTGACCAAAACCTTGACTTTTTATTCAAAATGACAAGATTAGTTCTGCATGAAAATAGGGAAGTTGTTTCAAGTTGCCATGAAAACTAGATTTTGAAGAAGACCAGTAACAAGATTAGAAGGCTATGATTTGATTACCAGACTGTTGGTTGACACGTCTTCGTGACTTTAAAAGCTGCAGACTTACAATTCTGATGCTTCTTGGTAGCAATCAGTTTAACTACTCGAGGTGTCAGAGTTTCAGGGCACGCTAAGCGGCACATAATCAAACATGATGTATGGTTTACTGTCAGACCGAGAGCTGGTTGGCCGGAAATGCACATCCATCAAAGCAACATCCAACCCATTTAATTCTTGACACAACACTTTAAGGAGTGCTTAATGTGATTGGCGGACACTAAAGGACGACCCAAAATGAAATTAGCGCACGAAGGCTATTAAGTAGCTCTTCTTTTTTGTTTCTGCAGTTTGACAGCTGAAGGTCATTCTGAGTAAAAGTCAAATGAGTTTTGTTCCAAAATGAAACAGCCAACGTGACATACTGAGACAAAAGGACTGCTGGCATGAATGTAAAACTCACTGTTGTATATTACTTCTGTTATTAGCTATCTTAAGTGCATTATTTACAAAACAGTAACATTTAAACATCCTTTTAAAATATTGTTCAATAAACATCGATTTTTTCCCCAAAATGGAAATGAAACCTTCAAATATTCTCTCTTTCTCTGAGAAAAGCTGGCTAGAAAATAGTTTTACATGGCAGGAAGGAAAATGCTAGTTCAGGAGTTTTTTCTTTTTCTGCCTTCGTAGCTATCTCACAAGTTTCTGTCACGTTCAAAACAGTTTAATGCCACACACACACGACCTTGTGAATCTTCTTGTTTTGGTTCGGCTGAATTGAGGTCATTCTGTGTTTTGTGTCCTCAGGCTGAACACGCTAAATGTGCCTGGCGAGTTGCGAAAAAAAAGGCCACAGCTGCTCTCAAAGGTCTCCAAGCTGATTCCTGACCATACCTGGCCACACACGCTCAGCAATTTGTGTAATCCCTCTGTTGTGATGAATGAGGTTAAATGTTTTCTTTCCCCGTGGATGTTGAAATCATCTTAGTCTTACATGTAAACTTTTGGTTGCCAGGTTTGATGCCAGGCTGTTGACGATGGGGGCCTGTAGGTCTGCTCTCTCCAGCTCCTGGGTTGTCGCCACTGGTCCCCCTGGGACGGGTGACCTTTGACCCCCTGGTAGCCTAGAGGTCATCACAGCGGTGACCTCAGTAGTTACAAGGGCACATTCCCACTGCGAGGGTTGAAGGGTTGGACCCCCAAGGCCACAAGCACACACGCGTGTACACACACACATACACACACACACAAGCATACACAAACACGTACACAAACAGTTCACACCAAGGCCCTGTTCTCTGCTGCTGAGTCAGCAAAAGCAAACTCTCAGCTGCTTCATTTTGATAGTCAAGTTTGACTTTGAAGTTTTTTGTCTGATTATTAAATTTCCCAAGAGTCACAAAGTCTAGCACGGCTTTATTAATTACGGCAATGAGTAACGAGTGATTTATGGTCATAGTCTTTGGTGTCAGAGTTTAGAGTGGTGGAAATAGGTATCATTAGTCTGCGAGACTCTCTAAGTAGTGGCCATATACACATAATGAAACCTTTCATTAGGAACCTGAGAGCATCGGCTCTGTGAGGTGAGTAAGTGTGTGTGTGTGTGTGTGTGTGTGTACATTGTGGTGGCATAATGTGCATGCATGTATACACGTGTGCTAGTATGCGTCCCTGTGTGTACCTGTTTGTGTGGTTGTGAGTGTTAAACAGTCTCTCTCTCTGTCTCTCTCTCGCTCTCTCTCTCATGAGGGCGCCTTTATTTGGCAAAAAGCAATGAGAGCTATCAACCCAAGTCTGTTTTCTCTCACCCACACAGTCTCTTTTTCCGTCCCTTCCTTTCCCTTCTCCCTTTCTCGTCTCCTCATCACAATCTCTCCTTCACTCATCTCTCCACCACCTTCGCCTGCCGAACCCCCAAATCAGCATTCCCAGCACACATAGAAAGGTTAAAGCTGTTTTAGTGTGGTGCATCTTCATCCTCCTGCATGCTCTCTCTCTCTCTTTCTCTCTCTCTCTGTCTCTTTTCTTACCTCCAGTCTCTATCTCTTCCTATTTCCTCAGGTGTTTTTGTGTTAAAATGGGTTTTGTTCCACAGCAATCCAATGCGCCACAGTAATTGTGCTCAAATGCCTTTGCGAAACATACTGGCTTCCGATAGGGTCACAGCCATGTCCACCCCTTTTCAGCCAATGTTAACATTAGCATCCTTTTCTTGATGGATTTATTTGCCTCATCTACATGTTGGTATTGGTATTTACTTTTTTCGTGTCACGCACTCTAGCCGCAGCCTACAGTCTTACCGGATAAACTCAAGAAAGGTTGATGACTTTCCCAGGCTGTGGTGTGATGCAATATATGTAATGTTTTACTTGGCAGATCTGAATTCTTGTGGTTTGTTCATTTTGGAGTGTGTGCCCTGTGATGCTTTAGACCCTGAATGCTCCCATGTGTTACCGGGGTTGTGGTTATTGTCAGTTTGAACAGCTAACTCCATCCGCATTGCAGCAAACATGGATTACGTCCTGGTAGAGATAAAACAGCTTTTCAGCCAATAACAAACAATGGAAACAAGGTGGATTTGACATACTTGTTTTTAAAAAAAATTGTATTTCTATGATTAAATCTAGATGTGTTTTAAGTCTTTTGCACATACTTCTTCTCTCATCTTTTTTTTTCAAGAATTGAGAAAAAGTTTTTCAATTTACTTTGTTGATGTTGCAATGCATTAGAAACAGTTTGCTTTGCTCTCTGGGTAATAAATCATTCTCTCCATGTGGGCAGACAACAGTTACAAAAAAAGAGTTAAATTGAATGATACTGAGAGATGACCAAAATGCAATATATCGATTTTGGTCATCTCTCAGTATGTTATAAACCTACATCCAATAAAATGTTACTATTCTGTAAGCAAAGTGCTCAAGGTAGCTAATCAAATCAATGATATATAATGGTGATATTTACTTTCATGCCATCAATCATTCTGGTTGTCACATTCATCAAATATTTGATATCTCAGTACACTATGTGCTTTTAAGATAAGCAATCCATTAGATACTATTCAGTCTCAGGTGGATGAAAATGCAGTGAGCCAAAAAAGGCACCGCGCTAGCATGACAGGACAAAACTACACACACATGCCCATGCCCATGTACTCACATCCACGCACCTGCATGCACCCCCCTCGACACACACGCACACACACACACACACACACACACACACAACCAGTAGGCTGTAGAGTACACAAGGTCCAATTCATTGTAGACATCTCCAGTTCATCATTAACACAATGTGTCTCTTCGCGCGTGTGTGTGTGTGTGTGTGAAATACATCCACACCCACACACCCTTACGCGGGCATGTGTGTGTGATCGCTAACCTTATGTGATCTGTATGTAACTGTAGGCTTGTCATCTGTTGGTAAATTAATCATCAAGTCCTTTTTCCCAAGCTGTGTTTTAAGCTCAGTTTTCTTCAGCCTTATGTAAGAGAGTTTCAGTCCAAAATGACAAATCAACCATTTGGAAAAATGTGACACCTACTCAGAATGACTGACAGCAAAAAAGTTCGTCTTTAAGAATAGTACATTAGGTTAAATGGTTCTTGGTTGACAAAATAACACTTACTGACTGGATCATCATTATATAAACAAAATACACAAGATATTAAATGATGCAATGATTTTTTTTACATGATTGATTTTGCATGGGCGGGTTTTGCATGTTGGAAAATCAATAATATTTCATTCTCAAAACTTAACAAACTGCCTTGTATAAGGTCACTCTCAGGATATACTCTCAGTAATATTCTGCTGTCAAGGTGCTGCGGTTTTTTACACTTGCACTCCTCCTCACTTTTGGTTGCTTGTAATGCTGATAATCTATGAACATCAGATAATCCTACTGTTCTCATGTGAGACCTAAATAGCTCAAATGTAAATGGAAACGAAGGAAATGAATTGAATTACCTGAATCTGAACTACAAGGTTACTTTTAATAAAAGGGTGAAGTTAGAATGCATTAGAGACAAAGTGAAGAGCTTATTCACATGGGGCATCTTTTGAGAAGCTTTGGTTTCTGGGGACTCGATGATCTCGTTGATCTTTTTTTCCTTAAGTTCCATCTACCTCCCTGCTGTACACGGCCGATTATATTCCCTCAAACACCTTTAAAAGTTCCTTAAAAAGAGTGAAAGGTTTTTGCTTGAAAATAATACAATTTCTTCTGTCATTCCCCCCATCTCTCTCTCTCTCTCTCTCTCTCTCACTCTCACACACACACACTGTGGGAGCTGGCTGCCATGGTGGCTGAGTGTATGTGATGCCAAGGCAGCAGCCTGGTGCGGCAGTGACGGTGAGTCATAGCTAGCAAGAACACAGCAAGGAACCATGGCACCCAGTCGTTAGAAAAGACACACACGCACACACACACACACACACACACACACACACACAGACCACCAGCACCACTGCTGAACAGGAGGTTGAAGGGAT
>CABFOQ010015112.1:326-23917 GCA_900660455.1 Gephyroberyx darwinii | reverse complement strand
CTAGTTGTAATGTAGCATATGTAACCAAAACTGTATTTGCATTAACACCTTTTTGACAAGGGCCCTTTGGTTCTGCTACTTTTTTTGTTTTTTTGCAGAAAAAGGAAAATTGTGAAGATATAAATTATGAGATAGTTCTTATTGACAGGTGGTCCATGTTCTAAAAAAATGTAAAGTCAGAATTATGCTCATGCTCATTCATCAAAGCAGTGGGCTATTCAAATTTTCCAACCATTTAATTATCTATGAGTGACATGAAATCAGAGTGAGCATAAATGCTGATTTGGTGTGTTGTGTCACATATTTTGAAGTGTTACCATTTCAACCACATAGTTTTTATATCATTCTTATTCTGCAGTCTGAGGATGTAAGACAAGTTTATTATTTGAGTTATTAATGCTGTTAGATTGGAAGACCATTTGCTAGCTAACTGCTGAACATTTCTCTAGATAATAACTTGTGGAACATTGTAAAGAGCAACTTGATTCAAGAAATTATTCTGCGGTGCAAAAGTCCTATGGCAAATCAGACTTGTTTCTATGAAAGATAATTTTATGGATTCTGTCTTTTTCAAACTGCCCTGCTATAAATAGTAGGGGAAATAGTATGCATAGCAGCATGATGTTGCTGCTTTTCTCCTCCTCACTGCCAAATCCAGGAAAGAAACGCTAAACTCCAACAAAACCCAAAGTTTTATTGCCTGAGATTCATAATAAGGAACACTTGACAGACACAAACAGGATTTGTCAGCCCCTGAGAGTGGTGTCTGGGCTGGCAGCACTAGCGGTGACAGCAAGCTGTCACTCTTGATGCCACACTGCTAAATGGAGATAAGATCCATTACCCAGATTGTTTTTGACTTTGTCATGGGCCATGGGCTTAGTGGCCATGAAGGTAAGACTGATATGCTTTACACAGTCATCACGTCAGATCAAGCTCAGTGTCAACATTGTCCAGCTATCATTGTTGGGGTTTCCATTTCCAAGATTTACTAAGTTACTTCAAACATACATGTTTTTTTCTGGCTCCAGTGCTACTTGTGCAGGCCAGTGAACACAATCAATTGACCCTCTGTACCAGTGGTCATTCACCTGGTGTCCCATGTCTAAATGAGTCCCTGATTAGACAGCTAGAATGAAAACTACCTGGCAGAATAGAAAACCAGCGGTGCTCTGCACCCAGAGGTCCAGAATTGAGGATCACTGCTCTGTTCTATTACCTGTATGATTATACTAGAAAGTGAATTTTATTAATGGCCTTCCCTCTTCAGATTGTTTTAGAATAATTAACCAGTATTAACCAAAATTAGGCCAGGCAGCAAGCAAAACATATTAGTAAATGATATATCCAATCTATCGTTAGGCACTATAAAAATGAGGTAGGGCAGTATATCTCTAAGAAATTCATAGAAAATACCAAGTTTGGATAAATATTTGGTTGTTCATTTAGTGTTAGAATACTGCATACAAATTAGGGGCTAATAATTCAGACCTGAGGCTACCCACTGTTAGAGGCTGTTCCTCACACACACTCTCACACACACGCACTCACACACACACAGGCTCTGCGCAGGTATTTAACACATTGTTTCCTCATGGAGTAAAAACCTTTACCAAATGAGTCTGCCATTTAAGTGTGGGACATTTTAAACATCTTTATCTCATTTTGATGCTGAGTGTTTGTTATTCTGGATAGTGACAGTCGGTACTACAGCACTCATGAGCTGCACCTTGCCGGTCAGAATAACATATAGCAACTAAAATTTGAACATCGGAAAAATCGAATTGAAAATGGCTCTAAATCACATTTTACAGCTCCAAATGATCATTTTCCGTTCTGGTGGCTTTGGCGCCTGCCAATTGTGTTTTTGCGTCCACCAAATATGTCTCTATGCACGAATAACCTTGTACACTACTTATGTTAAGTAAGCTAATCATTGATATTGATCTTTACAAAAGGCCTGTGTCAGAGACCCAGCAGTAAAGGCAGGGATACAAGGATCATTTTTAGATAATTATTTATTTCACCAAATCAAATGTTCAATCAAAATACACAGCCTGAATATACAACCCACAGCAATGGAAAGTACCTTTATTCCACACCATTGCAAATCAGGTATCAAATGTTTTAGTCCACTACAACCAATACCTATAATACAATTACAAGTTGGCGTTTACTTGTCAGTTTACACGTGTTTTCATACAAAATGGATGTGGAAGAAAGTGATCAGTTCATAAAAGCTTTTTTTATGCTTGCCAGCAGGGTAAGCATCTCCATTAAGATCCCTCTAAATCTCCTCAACTAAGTGACTGTAGGGTTTTTATTAGGTCTGTGTTGAACTGCATGTCTTAAATACATGTGGTACCAACCTTTATAGTCCAGCTGATGTAACGCGGCCCTCACTTAAGATCACTCTTAAGACACAATGAATAACGCCATTGCAAAATTATGATATATGATGTGAAATGAAAAAATGCCTAAACGTAAGTAATACTTACAGCTATGTTATAGCTTCCTACCCTATACTAATCTATTGTATTGGTGTAACTTCAACAGAATGGCTCAAAACCAACAACAATTATACTAGTTAACTCCTTTGTAAGTACTTGATATGGTGGACAACTGCTCATGCAATATAGGACATCTAGTGGTCAGCAAAAAAAATGGCACCATTAAATAACTCGGAATTCAAATAACCCCTCTCCACAACCTTGTACAACACTTACTGTAGGCCAAGCTGAAATGCAACATCTTGAAATAAGCTTACCCCCATCCCACAAAAGCATAATGGATTATAATCATAGCCTACTATAAATAACTCCTCACTAAGACAGATTTTTGCTACATTTAAAAAAACACTTATCCTTATCATTAAAATAATTAGGATGAATACAAACTCGATGGAAAACATTACAAAAATAGCACCAAATTAAAGCCTATGTAATGCTGTCTTATTCAAAACAATCTCAAACTACTCCAACTTGTTAGAGCCTCATTAAATCTCATCACTTAATATAGACAATCAGTTATGAAACTGATATAGAAAGTTTTGCCATGTCTCAGATTCATTCTCTAGGTCTCTGTCAAGTTGTGAAACTGGCAGCACATGGTTTATTTATGTATCAGAGAGTGAAAGTGCATCCTAGTCCTCATATATCACATAAGCATTCATTAGTCACGGTTGATGTATTGTCAGAAAACTTACCTCATGCAACGTGGATATTATAAATCAGACAACATTTAACACGGTCCCGTCTCTCACTCTCTCTTTCTCATTATACAAGCATGCATTAAAGTGCCACTGGCCAGTACAGTATTTAGACATATTACCTCATCATATTCAAACCATGAATAGAGTCGATACAGAATTTATTTATTTTTCTGAAATTCCAATTAAATTCAGTATATTTGAAATAAATTGGAATTGGACATTCCTACAAGAAAATAGTTACGGAAGTCTTACTTCCTGTTATAACCTACCTAGTAAACCTGCATAGTAAAGTGCCTGTAAACTCACAATAAAATAAGCACAGATTTTAACAGCATCACTATAATTTCTGAGACTACTTTATTGTCCTTTTTTGTGCAATGTGATGGTATCTGCAGTGACAACATAGTCGAATCGAACATCATGTTTTTTCTTGGTGCGGATCATGTTTCCAAACCAACAGTGTCTCATTCAAAACTCCACTGAATGACAAATGGAAGGAGAGATTACATGAACACATTCCCCACGAACCCAATCCAAATTTGTCATCTCTTATGTGTGTGTGTGTGTGTGTGTGTGTGTGTGTGTGTGTGAGCACCTGTATATGTATGTATGCCCTCCTCCCTCTCTCCCTCTGTGTGTATGTGTGTGTGTCATGTATGGGTTTTATACTTGTACGTGCTGTGCATAGTTCCCTCTATCTCCACTGAACACCTTGAGGTCATATCAGTCCTGTGCTGGACAAACTGGCTGGTTCCCATTTAGATTATGGATGGTTATTACTTTCTCCTAGCTGTCAGTCAGATTAAACCAATATGTCCCTGGATGGAAGCTTATCATGGCACAGAGAAGACCTTCTCCTGGAGTAGAGGAGGGGCTATTTGAATAAGTCATCTCAACAACCTTCCATGTTTCTCAGATTTATTAGCATGGTCTTATGATGTAGCCCTGTGTTGAATGTTTCTATCTATCAATCTATCTATCTATGATAACATCGTGATTGTTACTACAATATACAAAATGATATATTGTACTTGTCCAGCCCCATTATTATGAATTACATTGTCGTACACTTTTAGGACTCAACAGGTGAAACTAATGTTGGAAAAATGAAACCAAACAAACCTCCACTGGTGCATATTAGTCATTCCAGGTATATGCATGTTACACATTCACTGGCCTACAAAATCTGTAATTTGCAGTTTACAAGGTAGCATGCCATTTAGACAGACCAATAGGTTGCTGAGGAGGGGAAAATTCAAATCATATTGTTAGTTTGCAGATCAAGGAGTCTGATGAACGAGAGTGCATTGAGGTGTGCATGCCATTTGATTTTCACCACTGATAAACATAAACCTTGAACTCAATTGACTGCTGACTGTCACATTACTGAGACATGAGCCAAGTACACTAGAGAGGAAAAAATGATTGTTTAATTTAGTCAATCGAGCCTGATGCAAGATTTGTTTTTGACCAGTTTGTGGGCCCACCCCTGTAGGAAATAGGCAGGACATGTTTAGTGAGGGGGGAAATTAAAGATCTGTCGGATTTGCAAGATTTTATGAATTGAATCATTTTAATGCTAAGAAAGAAATAGGAGGTGCACAAACTCAGACATGTTGTAAGTGCTGTCAGGATCTCATCTGTCCATAGTTAGTTTTCATATCAGTCTTTTTAAGATGTTAACTCTTCTTTCTTGGCCTTGGTGATAGCCATTTGTTCTGGCATGGCTTGCAACACAATATTAGCTCCGTTACTGAAAATATATTCATCCAATATTCATATGGCCCTGAAACACAACTTGCTTTTGTGTTTTCTGATTTGCTGTTGTTTTCTGAATTTGCTCTCTTGGATAAATCTTAACAGTACACATTAAAGACAGCACATCAGGATTTCATTTCATTTACACACACTCAGTCATGTGCTACTATACACCTTTTCTTACTTCTGACAAGTAGATTTACTGGAAATTTGTAGACTGAAACAACCAAAAGCAGTAATACAGTCAGTAATTTCTCAGATCTAATTAAATTGCATTGATAAACTGTTAGATTAAGTAAGAAAATAATCCTTTTGTGTTCACTATCATGTTTTCAAATCTGTTATAGGTAAGAAATAGTAGACGACAGATCATTTCCATTTGAAGACACTTTTATATCAAGAGGTATTTATGTTCTTGACCAATGTAGTTCCAGCTGTGGTGTCAACTGTAGTCTCCAGGCAGAAACATCTGCTTTTGCTTACTAGTACTTCATGGAGTATGCTGGCTGATTTACTGGTATGCAGCAGCTACATAAATTGATCATCCCAGACCTTGTATACTACACTATATATTTTTTGTTTTTTTCCAATTTTGTTTTTGTATTTGCTTTGAATTTGCAGAGTTGTTGTGCAAACACATAGCTATAGGCCTATAGCAGTAACTCAAAAAGTTGAACTTCGGTCTGAAACAGGATGTGCAGATGTATTCAACGTTTTGATTTTCTTTATACTTGGTGGAATGTTGGTGGAATGTTCAGAAATGTTAGAGTGAATTGTTGCATCATCGACCGCTGATGCTACGGTTCACTCTAGCTGGACCTAATCATGGTCGTCAATGCACTTCACAGACTTCCACTACTGTTTATCTTACTAGTCCTCCTCTTACTAGTCCCCCTACTCCTACTACTCCTCCACATTTTCTCCAGGAAATGTACTTTTTGTAGTTTTTGTATGTTGATCTAATAATGCTTGGTATTGCTTGTAAGAGAAAGCCTTAGGGGACTAACTTTTTCCCTAAAAATGTGGAAAATCCATCACGGTAGAATTATGTAGTTCATGGTCAGCTATGTGCTGCCTTGAGGCCAACTGGGCTAAAGCTTGGATTCATGTTTATCTCACACTTACTACTCTACTCAGTTTTTAGTTTTTTTGGCTCCCTGTTGAACGTTTGTGAAGACATGTATACGAAACAAGTGCACACACGTGAATGCAAGTAGATTTGACAAACACAATGCATCTCCACATACATGGGATGTAATGTAATCACACTGCATTTACAATCACTGGAAGGAAGATGTGACTTAGGAGGTGAAATATGCTAGTACAGAGAGAATATGCCTAAGTCTTTACCTTCATGCACTCTTGTAATTCTACAGTTGTACACTTGGATAAAAACCTGCCTTTTAGAGGTAAAAGGCAGGTTCACCCTTCACTTAGTGTGTGTTTATGTTTGGGTGTGCATATCTGTCTGCACTTGAAGGCATGCGTGTTGATTTGTGTGTATCTGTAGTTGTGCGTATATGTTTGCATGTATGTGTTAGTGGGCTTGCATGTGTATGTCCTGAGTGAGAGAGGAGAGGAAATAACAGAAGGGAAACCACACCAAGTGAGGCGTGGAATGTGCTTGGTGTTAGGATTACAGTGGGCCCTTTGCTGCACAGGAAAATACAAGGGGATGAGAGGTTTGGCTTTGGCTCCCCGTGACTTCAATTTCAGCTTACCCTCTCTTTTAAAGCAAAGTTAAAGGCTGTGGTTTGCAGTTTAATTCTTTGTATCTTTTAGAATAGTGTCTTAAGTAGATTGTTTTCTTCTTCAGTCCTCAACTGCTAAGTAAAAGATTCCGTACTCAGTTGAAACCATATGTTCCATGTGTATCCTAAGTTTGTCAAAACATTTAGTTCAGCTTGATGTTTAGTGGACAGACCCTGAGATAATTTACCACATCAATTTAGCTTGGCAATGTCAAAGTTATTCAAGTATTTCTGTGTTATGATTATAAATAAAATACTTGATTAGTTTTCTAAGAATTGGATGCATCTGCAGCTACATGGCATGTTGGCATTCATAACTGTCTCCCTCCCATGTGCCCTTAACCCTCTCCATATGCTCATTCCTAATTGGTATTCAATGCTTTAGATGAAAACATGTACATGATATTGAATCATACTTTAATTAAACTGCTTTATGCTCATTGGTAGGCAATGTCATTAGCGATGGAGAAACAGATAGATCAACGTCTTTCATGCCCGCTGTGTTCATGTTATCTATTCAGCTCATAATGTGTGATAGGAATAATTGAGAATAACATTTCCTGTCTATCTCAAAATATTGTTGACGCTTCTTCAGAGAGATTAGGGAAAGTAAAATTAGGCATTTTTGTTTCCATGAGGGAACAACACATTTCTGAACACCTGACAATAATGTATTATCATACCTTGCATCTCATGCCCTTGGTCCTCTGTCTCTCTATCTCTGTCCGGCTCCATGGCAGCATTGAGGAACAGTGTTACTGTAGCATGTGATGGGAGGTAGAGGGCTGTGGAAATAATGGTAGACAGACTAGACCTCAACCTTGCCATTCACCCATGGCATTAGACTGGGGATTAGTAGCCAGGGATGCAGCAAGCATGTATGTATGCCTCAGAGGGTAATCCTACACTGGTCCAGAATGATGAACACATATTTGTCAAAGGCCACTGACCGGGATTTAGTGGCAATCTATGGTTGGGGGAGGGGCCTGATACAGTGCTAGATCATGTTTGATGGAGGCAGTGTGTAGTATTTCTGCTGTTTTAAGTGCCAATGTCTCTTGGATATGCTCCCTTGAATTGTTTATGCATTAATATATAACAATATTAATTGATATATATAAATATCATTGCATCAGCAATATTACATACACCTGTGGCATTGAATAGATGTAATAAAACTGTTATTTTTCTCTCTCTCCTCCCTTATTCCCCTCTCTGTCTCAACAGCAGCAGATGGTGAGGAACCAACTTCAGCAGGTGGGAAATTTTCCCTTCATCTGTGTGTGTGTGTGTGTGTGTGTGTGTGTGTGTGTGTGAGAGAGAGAGAGAGAGAGAGAGAGAGAGAGAGAGAGAGAGAGCATTTTCCCCAACATTGAAATCATGACCTTTTCTTCTCTGCATCACACACACACACACACACACACACACACACTGTACTGATTCATTGATCACGCCTGGTCAGCAGCACTCACTCTGCCTGACTATTGCACTTTACTATTTTACTGTATAGGTCATTGTACCTGTAGCTCTGTGCTGTATTTTATGTCTATGTTTTATGTCTGGTACTATTTGTACTTATTCTATAAGTCTATTGAAAATGAAAATGTATCTCAGCTATGGTGAAGCCAAAGGGAAATTTCTAGAAATGGACAATTAAGTATCTATCTAGTGTCTCTGCAAATTCTTCAACGTTTTTTTCAGCCTTCCCTACCTTAGTTTGATTTTGATCAATTGATAGTCCAATTGATGAGACAATCCTACTTTAAAAGGCCTCTTCTAATTGTATGAGTCATCGGAGATATCTAGTCCAATAAAGCATTTTGTGATTGTTTTTATTACCTTTAAATCCAACTCAGCATTTATTGCTTTTATTGTAAGCTTTCCCGGTGAGTGAGGTTTTTACATGGACATTTTGTATCATCTGTCTGTAAACTGCCAAAGAAAAAAATATATACAATATAGACTGAATCTGATATACAAATAAGTATTGACAAATAGGGCAAGTGAATTTAGGTTGCTGAGTAGATGGAATTCCTGTTTTACAGAAACTTTAATATATGCTTCCATTAACATTTCTTTGTACCCTTTCTATAAATCATTCTTTATGTAATAGTATAGACTTTGTGATCCATTAGCTTTAAAGAAGCATAAATCAACTGCACTTTCAACACCTCAAAAGTTTTCCGTCGTTTATCTTGCAACAGTACAATGCCTTGCATCTTCATGAGTAGCAACATGATTGGTTAATGTTACTTGGTATAGGGAAGTGCATCCCATTAGCATCAGTCTGAACTCATATCCAGTCCCTAAGGAGTACACTGAGTGCATTTGCCGCTGTTAGCATTAGCATGTACATGTTACAGTAAAGAACATATCTGTACTGATCGTACTAAAATCTCCTTTAAAGATCCACTGCCTGAGTCCTTATTTTTGAGCTAATACAACAAGAATTATATGACAAAAACAAAGACCACAGAGGATAACAGTAAACAAGAACCCAATTTATCTTGATCAGAGATGTAATTAATATGTCATTTTGCATGATGGGAAAGTGCTGCAGCTGAATGCAAACTTCCAAGATGCAAGCCTAGTTTTACTGAAGCTGAATTGTCTTTGGTATCAGGGGTTGCTATTATGCTTTCATCAACGCCAATCTCTGATGGTTTATTTAGGGTCAAATGGGTAAAAACAAGAATAAGTTTTATTTAGATGAATATAAATAAATAGAAGATAGATAGATGAATATAAAGCAATTAAAGACAGCAATTAAATCCATTTATTGTTGAAACACACACACACACACACACACATTATCTGAACATGCATTAAAAATCCAGTTGCTATGACTGGTGTGAAACTCACTCATATGATGGAACACAAGACAGGCGTTAAGCAGACCTGGGTTACATCCCAAAGGCAGCACAAGGATTCAGGATGATAGATGCTGTTGCTGGCTAAGTTCACTGACCTTGGCGAATTAATTTATGCCACCCCTACTCTCATCATATTTAGATGCATTTGCAACTGTTAACATGAATTATCAAATGTGTAATAATTCTGTTAAAACCATATGATAATTTATGTGTAGCCTTATTCTGTTTGCCATAAATGATTGAAAACACTATGTAGGCCTATTTGCAGCTTGCAAGAATAATTATGAACTAGGATTGCAAGCAGTCATGATCGGGGCCGGCTTGATTATACTATTAGAAGAAAAAGAAGAGTTAAGAAAAAGAACTAAGAAAAAACAGAAAGTGGTGGAATAATTAAAAACAAGTCCAGGCATTGAAGCCCTTCTAGACATGTCACATTGTACGTGCATTAATCAATATATAATCAAGAATTTGGAATATAGAAGTCACACATTTGCCCAAATCTCAGGGGGCATTAGTTTGCGTCGTGTTTCCATAGCACCAACCTAGATTCAATCTCACAACCTTTGGTGCCAATGGCAAGTCATAAATTAATTGAGCCAGCTGAAAAGTAGGTGGACTAGTGGTTGTTTCAGACTATGACCAAGAGTATAGAATTCAAAATAGAATTCAAAATAATGTAAAACAATCCGTCTTAAAAATACAATCTGGACAATATGTGAATGTTTGTATTTATTTTCCTAAGATTGAACACATATTCTCCATTTACACTACATGTTTGCATGAGGACAGCATTCACAAATCTATCATGTTTTTTGAGTTGAAATTCTGAAATATGGCATGTATCATCTACAAAGACTGGAATTTTTTGTAATTTCAACATTTAAGGAGGAACTTACAACGACCGTGTATAGTATATCATTTACAGTCAGACATTTTCATGCACTGCCTTAAAAAACTTGTTCATCTTTTATTGGTGACGGTCTGAAGATGCTGTGTAGCAAGTGTGGTGTCATTTGAACGTAAACAGTGGGAGGAGTTAGTTTTAATTAGTTTACAAATTTTGATACAAACAGAGTTATTGACTTCATAATTGACTATAGGTTGCAGTGAAGCAAAGATTCTTCACATATTGACAAATGTATTGGGAGTAGTAGGGAGTATGATGTATCACAGGCATGGCTCTGGACGTGTGTGCAAAGTTTAGTGCATTTTTATGCATAGGAAGGCAGTTTTGATAAGACGAAGAATACATAGAAATACAATACATAAAAATCCTATCACCAAGGTCTTTCAAAATCCTTTTCTGTGGCCGCACATATGAAATAATAGAGGGAAAGAGGCTTACAGCAAAAGATTATCAAGTCTGAATTTTTGAAAATGATTTGAATTAGGTGTGACTAGTGACCATTGACCTGGAACTGGACTTGGACTAACTGGAGAAAATAGGACAGGATGACGTGCAGGGCCAAATTACTCATGACAGGCATGGAGAATTTAACATATCAGCTGTTATTTCACTTCATATCCATAATGCACATGCTCGTATCCTTGCATTTTGGGCCTGTAGCTAGTTAGGTCTTGTCCTCTGCATGATCAGTTTCTAGGGTAAAGTCAATGCACATTGCCCCCCACCCACACAAAGTTTGGGGTTGACGGGGAAGACATTGCTGAAGATGGTTAACATGCTAGAATATTGGATTTCATTTTGTCCTCTGCCCCAATGGAAGAAGAAAATAAATAAACTGGCTGTATTTGATCCACATGTGGTACAATGTGATACTTCTCTACAGTATATGAATCAAGGAAAAGTGTATTCCCTCGAAATAAATGGAAAATTCCCGGCCATAATAAAAAATGGAACACAAAGGAGATGAGTGACAATAAAACCTATGGAGGAATTGTAATTCAGCTGAATGTGGCACTAAATATCAACATAAATATAGCGCACATAGGCTTCAAGCAGCTCACCATTCTCTCACAAAGTCTTTCATGATTCTATGCATTGTGCAATGTGGGTTTGTAGCTTTATTACAAAATTATGTTACATGTTACTTTTATTTACAATATTACCCCATTGATAATTTTAATGAATGATGAAATTTGATGAATCAATATGTTAAAGGAACATTTTTGCCTATGGGGCACTGATTAGTCACTATAAACTTGTGTAGTGCATTAGTGCATTTTTCATCCATCTTTGGTTTCATAAATCGGAAGTGAACTTTAATGAACTCTGTTCTGCCATTATTTAACAAAAGACCTTAGCACTCAATACTCAAAATATCCAAATTAAGCAGAAATTCTCTTCCTGAGCACCAAATCTTAAACCTTTGTCCTCTCAGACTTTGACATGCTAATAGCTCTACAGTGGCTTTCAGCACTGGCTGTGCACATGCTCATGAGTGCATATGGGTACATCTTAAGTAGCCAAACCATTTCTTTATATTTAATATCTGGGATTTCACAGAGAGAGAGAGAACTTGCCAACAATTTTGCTTTTGTCTACTTGCTTATTCTTGTATGAGAGTGGGGAAATCTTGCAATGTCCTTTTATGCCTAATGTAATACTTTGACTGTGTAGGAGAGTTCATAATCAGCTTGATGTGTCTTTTTATTTATTTATTTATAGTAGTTCACTATTCATAACCTTTTAAAGTATGTACACATTGGCATGTTTCATGCACATTATTAAATGAAACATGTCTTTAATGTTTAGAAGTGTAAGATACATATGAACACACAATGAACTGCGATTAAATCCTTCCATTTTTCCCTCGGGCAGATGAGCCCTTTTGTGAAATGAACAGAGAAATTATCTTGAAACTGTTATCAACGTGCTTGCTATTAGGCTGAGTTGTTAGTATCCAATCACATTCCAAGTTTATTTGGGATGAAAGGGAAAAGAAACATCTTTACAGCTTAATTGTCTCTTTTAAGTAGCACTTAGGGATAACATTGTTTTAGCTATGCTTCTTTTGTGTGAAATATGCGACACAGGCTTCCATAGAGTCATATGAGTTAGGTTGGCTGCTTTCCAGAAGTCCCTACACCATACTCATTACTTTTCATCAAACACTTGGCCTGATATCTGTCCTTTAGATCCACAGGATTGTTGGTATTGATAAAGTCAGGTTAAACGAATAATGGATACCTGACTGTCTCTGAGCAAAACACAGGCCATGACCCTGTGCATGGAAAAAGTTGGAGCCAGTCTTTGTCTGATTGACTTAAATCGTATTAGGTTACGAGTTAATTACTTTTAACATATTGCTTGGCGTCTCTCATAAACTTTGGGAATAGGAAATACCTTCTTTAGAGGAGACCTTTGGATGACAGGGACACTGCTCTGACATTTCCATGGCATTTAGTCCCTGACAAGCTCTACCTACATTCCTGCCTGTCTCGGGATCTTTGCAGAGTGATGCTGATCTTTAGTGTGACCTCACCATTTGGATATGTATTTGACATATTCAAATCCCAAACCATTATGTTTCTGAATAATGTTAATACTTTTCAACTCCTAAGTGCATTTTTCTGACATTGTCAAATACTGAAGTGCTGGCTCCATTTTGTAATGGTGGAGTGAGATGGGCACATGAGAAAACAAAGTCAAGGAGTCACTAAAAGCATCAATGTACAGCAGATCATGCTGAGAGCGCTGGTGTAATATTGGTCGCTCAGTGCCAACTTTCATCAGCAGATAGATGAAGGATGGGTGCAGTGACGATGAGCCTGTGAACCAGTGAAACCACCATGCTGTATAAAAAGAAGCTGGGTTAAGACTGATTTGAGGCTGAGGCTCTTAAATGTAAAGGTTTTCATGAAACACCTTTGAGTGAATGCAGGTAAAGGCAGAGAGTGTATGAGAAGGTGATGCATGGTAATTTTATTTTTTTGTTTCAAACAGCTGTTTAGAAAAGGATATTAATGTTGTTTGTTAGGCTGGCTTGACGTTATGTTAACTCAGTGTATTGTAACTCAGTGTGTAAAATGCCTTCTGTGTTGATACCCTTGACAGTCATTTCAATTGGCAAGTTTGGATATCTTCTCAATCCACACTAATAAAAGTTGTGGGTCTAACTGGGGGGTGGTTCCTCAATGCAGCCCATTATAAGATCAAGGCATATCTGGGGGTTGGGGTGTGCTGAATATGAGTGCCAGATATGCAGAAATGCACTTTCTCTCCTACTACTGTAAATGGTCAGTTCACCCCCACGTCTTGACCCACTTCACTGGGATCACAAGGCACCAGACAGCCAGTCAGTAATTCCAAGGGGGCTGAAAGGCAAAGCACTGACCTTCTGAACCCACCCAATTATGTAAAAGTTATTGAGATTAACTGAATACCAGGTCAGTAGCAAGAGTTATCTTTTAATTTCCCTGTGTGTTACTGTCGATAAAATAGCTGGAAATATAATAGAAAAACTTAACAATATAACTTTTATGAAATCAAGTGACCCTCAGTACCTGAAGCTTCTCAGTTTTATATGGTGCTTTGCAAAATTAATTGGAAATACAGAGTTTACAAGAGACTTTGAATTGTAAGATGCAGTGTATAAAATACATTATCCCTCCCTCTCCCTGATGAAATTCACGTTGGAAACCATTCATATTATTGCTCCTACATTTGGAATGAGGTCATATTTGTGAAAGCTGCCACCAAAGATTTAGGAGCACAAGTGTACCCTTAACCCTGAACATGTCAGGCGTATGTGATTGATCTACAAGGAAACAAAAGATGCTTTTCCGGGTTTAACCATTGGTCAGGTTTTCACAGCTGATTGATTCGGCTCTCTTTGCAGCCAGAAAAGAAATCACAGCGCTCGCACCCGGACGTAACACAGGCTCACATCAATCACAGCCCAGGGGTTAGCTTGTACACCAAAACAGCGGCTGACATTCACACAAGAAAGCCGCCTGCGTTTCCTCCAGACATGGATCTCACACACACACGCGCGCATGCTAATGCACACAAAAAGAGCATCGACTGAGATCCAACCCTGTTCCTCTGTCTCTGTCATTCTCACCTTTATTGGCATACTAAAGTCAAGCCATTAAAGTACATTTTGTAAGTAAAGTAAACATTTATATAATTTCACCCTGATTTTGCAGATACTTGCATGATTATTTTGAATTGAAAAAGAGTCATGTAAGATAGAAACACATCCTGTCTCTACTGTCTTGGTCATTGCAGTGAGTGCACCCAGCACAGTGACTATATGGCACAAACATTACACTTTAAACAATTCCCCACAGTTTAACATTATAGCGTGGAAGAAATCCAAGTATACATTCATATATGATATGCAAGCATTTCACTAATTTTATTGTACTTTTGTTTGACTAAAGTTAAGTTGGTTGTGTACTCTCTCCTGTTCCGCTATAGTTCTGTGGTGGTGGTGGTCCAAAACTGAGCCCATGCATCCAGCTGATTTTATCCAGCTTGTCCTGCCTCACGCTTGCATGCTCAATGGAAATACATCATGGTCAATAGATTTATTATGTTTTTGATTCATAACACAGTTGCATGCATAATTCACACGTTATTATATTATAATTGACCTTTTGTATAATAACAGCTACATTTGGAGTATTGCATGAAGTTAATCATTTACCAATTAGACATGGTTTGCCTCCTCTAGGGTAAGAGGTAGTGGCTGGCTTTGGACAGGACATCACAACTGCTCTACCTGTGGCATTATTTTGTGATGTTACTTGTACGTACTTTTATTTCTGAACAGATTTGTCCATTTGTCCGGGATTTTTTTTTGTGAATAAACACAAAACAGTAGAAATGTACTATTGTGACTATGCCATCTGAGAATGGAGGGTAAAGCCTCACCTCTCGGCTCACAACACTGTCCCTCAGGTCACAACCTGAGGGACAGTGTTGTGACCCATTTGGCAGAAAAATATGCAGTGTTTTCCTGACCTCAAAGTATTCTTAGTTGTGAATCGTCATCCAGCTCTGCAAATTGTGGTATCAGTAAATCAAAAATATTGCTCTCTAATGTTTTTGAGCTTTTCATATTGTAAGAGAAAATCAATCTCTGTCTCAAACTCAACTGTCATACAGGACAGTCTCTTTCTGTATCTCTCTCACTCGCTTTTATTCTCCCTCTCTCTCTCATTCTCTCTCCGCTTCCTTCCCTCCTTGCGTTTTCCTGCTATATATGCGCTCCATTAGGGAGGCTGTCAGTATGCCTTGGTGCAACTATAGATCGTCATGTCAAAACAGCCCTGAAACCTGTCACCCACTCCCCCGCAGAGAGCAAGGCCTCTGTGAAAGCCATTATACGTTCTTCTGTTCAACTGATTAGCCACCGGTCTCATTATTACTGATACAGGTCCAGGCTCTGAAATGGCACGACTTCGATAGGATTACCTCGTTTGTAATTCATATCCAGAGGCCCTCTGTTGCCGACTACAGAACAGTAATAAGCTTGCTTCTGGTTTGATTTTTTTTTCTTTACCGACTTCATTTTGAAGACTATGCATTTCTTTGCTAGTGGTGTTCTTTAAGGTTTGAGCAGATGATGTAGTATACAATTCAAGGCTGCACTATTAACTTGACATTGTCAATTGTGCTACTCTTGGCTGTTCATTTGTCAAAGTGACTTAAGAGTGCATGATTGTCGCACCCTTGAGTCTTCTTCTTGTTGCTTATCGCTTAAAATGAAATAAGAAACCTGTCAACACACAGTTTACCCCTCACTGGTAGTGTAGGACTGGAAAAAGACAGATAGGATAGAAATATGTATCACAAACCAGGGAATTTGAATCAAGGTTTGTGGATGCTACTTTATTTTGAATATTTGTCAAGGTGCTTCAGTCAACAGACTTCAATTTAAAAGGGTTATCAGAGTTGAAATATTGCCATCATTCTTAATGTAAATCTTGACTGTAGCCCACCTCCTCCTAGGTAGAGTGCCCTTTACCTAATATATAAACCACAAGGCTATGATTTCTCTTATATCTTTTATAGTATATCCTTCCCTTCAGCAGTGTTTTCATTAATATCTTGCCCATATAAGATCTCTGAACTTTTTTCACCTAATCTCCATCTGTGAAGTTTTGACAGCCTCCATGCAGTTGTACAACTCAATGTTTAAAATATGAGGCAGCTATTGGCAGGCCTTGAGTTATGAATGCAATAACCCGGCGTCAAGGCCTTGTCATTTACATTTGGCCTCACACTGCAGGTTAGCTGGGAGAAGCTTTACATGGCAATATTATGGCACCATGTTGTGGGCACTGCCAGTGAACTAATATATTGCTATGTTGTATGTAGTTGGTTGTAATAACTTTGATTCAAAGCCTTGGTTATCATCATTGCTCCCAAAGAGATAACATTATGAGGAGGGTGAATTGGAAAAACACAAGAGCCCAGAGAGAAAAAGCCCTCCAACTGAGTTATTAATCATCACCAGCCATGACAGCACTGGTTCTCTGTCTTTTCTAAGATTTTCTTTGTATTGAGATTCGGTCTTTTGTTTGCTCTGTTTAGATCCCTTAGGCTTGAATTCACTTAGGGCTGCAGCTTATGAGTATGCACTACACCAAAATGTTGAGGAGAAAACAATGGTAATGATGAATGGAGCATTGCCTTCACAGCAAGGATGTATGTGCTTGGTGGCTATGAATATGATTTTTTCTGCAAATTGGTATGTGTGGGGTTTTTCTGTACTGTATTAGCCTAGCTCTCCTATTGGTTTATAGAGTACAGTGTCTCCCTGTGGCTTTCAATTGGAGTACTATGCTGTTTGAGTCATTTCGATGTAGAAGAGCAACATGCAGAAACCTTAGACAGTGGGCCAGTACCCAATGTGATTGGATGCCTTACCAAATGTATTGTATCCATACCAAACCTAACTGTGACCAAATTATTCTGGAAAAACAATACCATACTGTGTCAGTATTGGTGTGCACAGTACAAAAGCAAAAACACATAAGCCATTTTACTGAATATTGACTTGTCAACTGAATGATGCAGAAAGAGAGTATTCACACATAGGATACAAAAACTTTATCCTTGTAATCAATATTTGTAAAAGTGGTGGGGTCACTTAGTTGAGCAAACCTGTTTTCTACATTCAGTATAAACTGAAATTGCCAAGGTGTAAGAATAGCAATAACAGGCTAATGCAGTGAATATGTACTGTTTCTCACTAATATCAGGGAAAACCTATGAAGTTGTTTATTAGCAGAAGGGGAAGGGAAGGATTTTGCATAGTACACATGCACCTTTGCATACATACATCTTTTTATCTCTGCTCTGCTTCATATTAATTGATTCATTTGCACACATTCAAACCCTGGAGCTGCCGAGTATAACTACAGGCTACCGTTGGCCACTGAGCAGTTACACTGGAGCATTTGGGAATGTAATGCTCTGCTCAAGGGCGCCGTGACAGTTCTGCTCTGACAGGAGCCAGAGCGTCACCCTACCCAGGCTTGCTTTGAAAAAACTTACTTTTAAAATTAGAATTAAAAATGAATTATATTCATGCATTTTATAGTGATCGGCAGTCTGTGTACATGCAACACGTCTACAATTTAAAAAAATGTTTAATTAAAAGAGCTTTTCATTTATTCATTTATTATTCTTTCTCCCAGTACTACTATAGCTCCCTTACTTCCTGCCAAGGGGTGCCGTCGATTTCAGTCATGCTACTGCAATGCATGCTCAGTAGTGGCCTGAATCAGTGGCAAAGTTCAGTGTCTTCAATGTCAAGGAAACACTGCAGTTATTTGTTTGGGACTTGTTGAAGTACTGGCCACTACCTCACTTCTGGTATTAGTAGAATAAGTAACGGCAACAATGACAAAAGGTCAGTCACTAATGAACAAGCTAGCCTGTCCAAATGGAAAGTACTAGTCGTAGTGCTGCTTCACAGAGAGTGGAAAAAGAAAGAAAATTCTATGAAATCACTCAAGTAAACAAAGTTTGAGAGATGAGCTTTTCACATTGTGGAGTAGAAATACTGTATACTACTGATAATTGGCCCTGCAAATGAAGGCTTGCAATTGTTTTAATGATGAATTGTGCATTGTAGTGTTCGCTTTTTATTGAACTGTGTATAATTGCTGTTTCTGGGCATGAGTGGACACAGGCATGCGGTTTGTAATTTCACAGGAAAAGCTTATTTTTATTGTAACAAATAACCTGGTAATTGCCTAGTTTTTGTTTTAGCTATAATAATGTCATTATTTTTCTACCTCAAAACCAAGCTATCCAATATCCCCCAACCAAAGGATTTTTGTTCTCATAAATTAAAGCAGTAATTTGCAATGCAATCTCGGACATCAGCCTGTGTGTGTGCGCGCATTAGCATGTGTGTTTTTTGAGTATATAGGTGATAGTGCCTTGCAGCCACTCTGTGCTCTCAACTTAGCACTGCGAGAAGTGCTGCCTTCCTAGAGGGGACATATTCAATGATTTTTAGACAGTGCCTTGGGCTGCCCTCCAGACCGCAGAGACCGGCAGCAGCCTCTGAAAGCCAGCCACTCCTTGCTCTCTTGTCATCCCCAGTTTGGCCTGTCAAACAGTTTTACTCATATCCTGTCTCACAAGGTCCAACCCAATGTGTTTAATTCAGAGGATTCTGAGGATTCTGTCTACCAGGTCATATCCTGGTTAAAGTCACCAATGTGTTAGAAGTGATACCAATATTATCCGGGATACTGAGGCTTGTAAACACCTTGTCCCATTTACTGTTGGTTTTTGCAGTCTGTGTAAATTCTATTATGGTAATATTGAGAGTATTCTGTTTATTCATGTACACAGTGAGACAGAGTGTGATCGGGATACGAAAATGCATATAAACAGCTTCTCTGCATAAGACCTGAACCAGAATATGAACTTATTACCTGGGACATTGCATGCATGTATACAAAGTCTATGAGAAGGGCAATGGGTTATCATTGTGTCACAATGCTATCCCATTGCTTCAATAGTGTCACAAAATTGACTGTTTGATGGTGTTTTGCTTCCTCTCTTTTGACTCAGGTCCTTGCCATCCAAACCCTTGCCACAACAGAGGGATATGTGAGATCAGTGAGACCTACAGGGGGGACACTTTTATTGGGTACGTCTGCAAGTGTCCACCAGGCTTCAATGGGATTCACTGCCAACACAGTAAGTTGGGCAATCAGCCACAATCTTTGTTACCTCTTAATTCTACTGAATTTGAATTTTAAATCTGAAGGGTGGTGGATTATCTCCGTGCCTCTTTCCCACATTTCCACAGAATATCTCACATATGTCATTTTAATCTGGAAGAATTTCCAACACAAATAATGACCTTGTGCAGTGAATACATGGTGTACAGCTGACATGAAGTAAATCTCTTTTGAAAGGATGAGTTCAGCAAAATGATAGTGAGTTTGGTAGAGAAAAGAAATGCTGAACTTGCTTTCTTTTGTTGAGCATGCTCTTAATAAAGGTTAGTGTCAGAAGGTTTTTGCTGCCTATGAAGTAATACCTTGTGTTAGATCAGGAGAATTGTTCTCACCTTCACTACAATTTCTCCTCTTTCTTTTAAACTGCTTTCTGAAATCTTAGCAATAAATGTTGGTGTTATTGCCTGACTTTTACAAATAAAAGAAATGGCAAATCAGCAGCAATACTGTTTTCATGAAACAACGGAAAAAGTGCTTTTGATTACAGTTGCAAAGATTTTCATGGGCTTAGCTTTTCTCCAGAAATTTCATCCAACAAACAACTGTGCACTGCTTGATACGATAACTGTTCAGAGCAACAACAAGGAGCTGCCAGAGTGAGATGTTTTGACATTTCAAAAACTCTAGATACTTTTTATGAAACAGTCTGTTTCAATTTAACTATTCTCAGCAGCAGTTACTGTTCTCAGCAGTTTTGAAGTCAATTTCACGGCAAATATTAGGTGGTGTCATGACTTTCTTGTGTCAATATTACTTGCAGCACCACTTACTAAAACGTCTGTTATTTACTGTCAGGAAGCAAAACCTAGTTAATGTGTCAGTTTATTTGAAAAGGAAAAGATGTGAAATAACAGGCAGAATCAACATCAAACTACTGAAGTATCAGTATCAACTCCTTACATTCGCATCCGGCCTTGAAGACTTTACCCATTCTGAACAGATCCCAGGATTTGGAAGTAGCATTTAGGCCTTGTTCGTGAGTGCTAAATGTTCCTAAATCCTGCTGGATGATATATAGGCCAACTGCTGTCGTTCCCCTCCCTGTGTCTGCTTGGCTGAGCATTGTATTAACCTGCCCCAACACAGTCGTCCCTCATTGCAGGTGTGCTTGTAAGTAATGAAAGGGGGATTTAATGTATTCTGGTTAAAACTGCTTGGTGAGATAGATATTTATTGGATTGAGAGAGAGAGAGAGAGAGAGAGAGAGAGAGACAGAGAGAGAGAGAGAGAGAGAGAGAGAGAGAGAGAGAGAGAGAGAGAGAGAGAGAGAGAGAGAGAGACAGAGAGAGAGAGAGAGAGAGAGAGACAGAGAGAGAGAGAGAGAGAGAGAGAGAGACACAGAGAGAGAGAGACAGACAGACACACACAGAGACAGACAGACAGACAGACAGAGAGAGAGACAGTACAGCTACAACCCTGATTTACAGTAGCAGGTTAGCGACCTGACTAACCCTAACTAGCACCAACTGTACAGCTGCTGTGCTAAGACAAGCTATCGTTATCATCGTTATAGTAGTAACGTTATCTGTCCCGGCTAGCCGCTAGCCGCAGCAGTACTATTACTGTAGTCTATTACAGTAACGGTCTGGGTGTAAGGGGGAGGAACAACAAGCTCCATCTGCAGCTGCTGCTAATCCAGTTGGCTGGTATTTTCTGCAGCGGTGTCACAGCAAATGTCATGTCTGGTATAAATAGAACAGAGACTGTACGGTATTATCACGCATGTTGGAATAAACGCTTCTCTCTATTTG
Organism: Gephyroberyx darwinii; assembly: GCA_900660455.1. Lineage (NCBI taxonomy): Eukaryota > Metazoa > Chordata > Actinopteri > Trachichthyiformes > Trachichthyidae > Gephyroberyx > Gephyroberyx darwinii. The sequence goes on along the minus strand of CABFOQ010015112.1, from coordinate 2,388 downwards.
TCTCTTACAAATACAATCAACCAGTCGGTACTTACCGGAGGGTTTGTCCCGGTAATGTTTGGCTCGGTTAGCTTTAATCAGAATATCCCAGAGCTAGCTCTGTCTCCCAGTAATCTTCAGCCATGTTCCTGCTTCGGTTCTTTCCTCTCCTCCGGCAGGTCCTGGCTGCGATCCCGAACCCACCCTCCTAATGCGGCGTCCCGGTAATGGTCTTTACGGTGCCGAGCAGCTTGCTGCCAGATATCAATACATTCAGAGGGCTTTACTGATCACATAGCTTACTCTTACAGTATCTTTCATTGGCAGTTGTTGGGTTGTACGTTAAGGTAAATACCCCCTCTGTAGAGGAATAGGCTAACCCAGAGTCCACCTGTCAAATAGGCAGACCGTACCATTACGTGTCGTCTCAGGGGACGTCAGTCTAAATGTGTGCAAGGGGCTGTGATGAAGCAGAAGCCGGGATTTAGCTCCGTTTATAATAGCCTCGTTTGAGATGGGCAAATTCTGCGCAATTTTGACTAGCGCCTTGCTGGGCGCATTGCATGATGGGTAGAAATGTTGTCCGACATGCTCCTGAGACGCGACTACGCGAGCCATGGAATTCTCACGGGACCCAGGCGTACTCAGTTGCTCTCTTCTTCTGCTTCTTCTTCTTCTTCTTCTTTCTTTAGTGTTTATTGGCGGTTGGCAAACCAGCTTAGAGGTGCATTAGCGCCACCAACTGGACTGGAGTGTGGAACAAGCGCTTAACCTCTAGATTCTTTTAACTAAATCAGTTTCTTTTAAAAACTCAATGTCCCAGTATATCTTGCCTGCTGTTTCCCCCAAGAGACCTGACAATGAAAAGTCATGGTGTTTATGACTGAAGGTGATTTCTCTCAATATTGTATTTCCTACAATTAAGTAGTACATGTTCGACTGTTTCTGGTTGGCTACAGTGCATTTTTGCTCTGTGGTATATACTGACAAATGGTCTGATACTCTTTTCTTAATGTATGACTCACTGGGATACATACTGCTGCACCTGCACACCCTGGATCAGGATCTTTGGAGCCATCTGTGAATATAAACACTGAGTCTGAAAAATGATCAAAATAGTTCTCGACTATCCGCCATATTGGAAGTTGCTCTGACTTGTCCTTCAATTCTTGCTGTATGTTGAGGTCTATACTTGGCATGGGGAATAACCAGTGAAGGGTAGAAGAAATTGAAACTGTGGGGCTGTACTGTAATTGAAGTAATCCTATGTTTTCTGCCTTTGCATCACCAATCCACCCAAAACTTAAGACACTTGTTGTCTTAAGTCTGTTAAAACACTCTTGGCAGGATGAGTATCATAATGTCCCTGGAGATTAACCCAGTATGCCAGCATTAACTTCACTCTTCTGATCCTTAAAGGCATTTCTCCCATTTCCACCTGCATCGCTGATACTGGAGATGTTGTCAGGGTTATGGTTGTTACTGGACCCAAAATGCACACTACGACAGAAGGGAGTAGGAAAAGAGGATTTAATGAAATGAACAGGTGAAGGGATGGTGGAGGGTGAAGAGGCTGGGCTGGAGCTGGGGCAGGCAAGAGGGAAGCAGGCAGGCTGGCGGGTTGCAGTGAGGAAACACGGGGAAAGAGACGTTAAGGGGATCCTGGGAGATGGGAGAATGCAGTTAGCAGAGCAGGGAATCACAAGAGGAAATAACTCAAGTACACACTGACAAGCATGGCCGAGAGAGCAGATACCACGGTATTTGGCAGAACAATGTGGCGATGAGTGGTTGGAGAGCCGGAGTATTTATCCTGCAGGGTTGATGGGCTGATGAGGAGCAGGTGTGGAGGAAAGGGCAGGATCGGGAGAGGGAGCCACGCCCACGCCATACACACACACACAGACTGACGATGAGACAAACAGGGGAGGTGGAGACACAAGGGAGGCAGGGACACAGAAGAAACACAAGGAAAACCCGGGGTCGGGCTGGAGCCGTGACAGTACCCCCCCCCTCAACGGGCGCCTCCTGGCGTCCCACCGGGCTTGTTGGGGTGTTCCCGGTGGAAGTCGTGGTTGAGGGA
>CABFOQ010015104.1:3469-14034 GCA_900660455.1 Gephyroberyx darwinii | reverse complement strand
GTCGCCGACAGAGGTCCGCGGGGGTGCAGCCGGGAGCAGCCTGCAAGGGCTGACCAGTCGGGGTTGGGGCGGGATGCCCCTGGAAGCCTGGCGGGCTGGGGCAGCCTTGGTGCTCCGCGGCTGGCCTATTGGGACCGAAGGAGGGGCGTCAGCGGCTGGAAACAGCGCCGAAGAACAACTGCCGTCAAGAGCTGGGCCCTGTGGTGGTGCAAATAAAACGGCCCTGCTGGCCAATTGACTCTCCTCCTGTGTTGTCTCTGTCTGTCGGACCCTGGTAATGTAGCGAGGTGCTAAAGTGATGTATTGCCTTTTCACTACATGTTTCTGTTGGATCTCTGCTCTCATTAGCTAGCTTACTCCTCTCTCTTGTGAAAATGACACTTTTACATTTCTATTCATTATGGGCTACCGCAAACTGTATCCAGGACCTATCTAAGGCTATGTTCACACTGCGGGCCTTAAGGGAATTCCGGTGTTTTTAAACTGGGCTCTATTTGTACATATTAGTCATTTATACTCCAAAATAGGTACAAAAAGTTTTGTAATTGCTCCAGTAGATTGCCTCAGCCGACAGTCGCAAAACTGGCTGCAACGTAATCCGCAGGGGCAACAGTGCGCAATCAAAATACGTCCACTAAAAGTGCCGTAAGTCTCGCACGAAAGTCTCGCTCAAGTAGAAGTCTCGCTCGGTTAAACAAAGGTCTATCTCTGTAGGGATCCTTTCCGTAATGTTGCTAGACACGAATAACAATCTGAGCCTGTCAGTGGCAAAAACAAGCACTTTTAGTGGACGTACTTTGTTCACTTGCCCTTCAGAGTTTTTTGCTTGTCACATAAAGTGACCCATATCAGACTTGAGTATGAACAGACCTCTATCCTGAAACGCCCCATATACGAATGAGCTATAATAAATGACGTCATATTTACTTGTCTATGAGATTTCTGTGCAGAGAGTTGTGTGGTGCAGAGGAGAAGCCAGCAGTGATCTCTGCCATGGACAGTGATGTAAAAAAAAACATGAGCTAAAAAAAAGTCACATGTAGGCTGAAAAATCTGATTTGGGCCACTTTCAGCTGCAGTGTGAATGTAGCCATTGTTGTTCCAATTCCTTGGTCATTGCCTAGTACAGCTTTAAGTTTTGATTCATCACTTCCTGTGTAGGGAAGATTTCCTGCCAGTGACCATACTGACGCCAGAATTTAATTTGGATAAACAGGAATCTACGCATCTCAATTAGTGGGGGTGGGACGCTCGTCTCTGTTCAGCCCCACTTTGTCATTTACTATCTCTTTGGTATCTTTGGTATTTTTTTTTTTTCAATCTTGTCATCTGATTATTATAATTTCATTGAAATGCAGCAAGGCACCGAACCCCCAACTGCTTCGCTCAGTGGTCAGACCGTAGTTGTACTGGGTATCTCCCAGTGTGAACTGTATAATTATGAGTCATAAGTGTTGCTGGAAAAGAGCAAGGGCCCTCATATTCACTTTCCCTGGATAAATAACGTTAAAAAAAAAAAGGTTTGTGGTTGTGAGTTTCCTTTGCCAGTCAATCAGTGTAAAACATCACAATGGAAAATGGGATTTTAGCTTGTGCTTTCTGAAGTTATATGGAAAAGGCATCAAATAAAAATGATTCACATTCCCAAAAAGTGTGTTGGTTAGTTTCTGCCATCTCTGCTGCCCTGGAAGGTCTTAAAAAGGCAAAATTTATTTATTGTTGGGCTGTACTTGTTTTTGTACAGCTGCTGAGATCGAAGACCACATTACCCTCTCTAAACCAAACAGTAGGGGGAAAAAATGCCTACACAACCTGCCCTGCAGCAAACACACACATTGCACACAAATACACAGACGCTGTACTATTTTAGAGCATGCCTCCTCTTTGGTTAGAGGACAGATTATTATGCTGTTTACAGAGTCAAGTGAGAACTGACTGTCGGGATTTCTAACAAACGTCCACTCTAACTCACCAGGTCTGCTGAACGTTTGGAGGCTCATAGCCAAGGCAAGGCCTGGCCTTCATCAGTATGCTCTGCACCGCCGTAGACGAAATGCTTTCATCTCAGTGCAGAGGGTGGGATATGGGATTGGGTCTGAGGAACCATACTTTTGCAAATGCCTGTTTTCCAGAATGGGAGTACACTGTGATCTTTCCAAAAGGGAAGACAGAGGAAGAATAACGCTGTGTTGCACTGCTGCACAAAGAAGGCGAGACAACACAGGTGTGATTTTGTCTGGATTGGTCAATTTTGCAATATTATATTTTGCTTCTAAAACTACTGCGGTTTCATAAAACATACAAAAAGTAATTTTTATCAACATCAAATCAACATATTGATGTATGTAGATATGGCCACCAAATTTGACTTGCTGCTTCTTAACAAAAATAAATGGTAATGTATAGGGCCTTTTTTGATCATTGTAAAGGTATTTAACATGAAAAATACCAATAAAAAAAAGAGATTTTCACCATAATCAGTATTTTGTAAAGAATTGACTGAGAAAAAAACAACTCATACAAATGTGTGCATTTTTATGGAGTATTAACTAATTTGAAAATGTTAATAAAATAAAAGTCAGAATACAAAAAAGTGTTCTTCAGTGTTTTCACCTATTCACCTATTAGCCTTAAATCAATCATGCAGCACATTAGTAATATATTTTAATTTTATTTTATATTTATAAGAATTATTTTCATAACATAGCATTTCTTTTTGTTGTTGTCTTGTATTTAACACTTTGTTGCGGAAGCCATGGTACTATTGATGCGTTACCTTATTGCAACCAATGAGTCTCAGCATCTACACATCTCAGGACCGATGTAGAGTATCTTTTTCCTATCTTCCTCTAACATTTTACAAAAATAATAACAGTCGGGCCATATTTAGGGAACATTTGTGCAGTCACAGTTGATCATCCAAGTGGTTTGTGATCAATGGTTTGGGGTCTGATATTATGGGATATTTCTTTAATGTCCACTGATGAAGGCTTGTTGGTATAATAACAGTTAGTTTGGTCAGGATGCCTTTGCAGCAGATGCTCCAAAAGCAAATATGTAAATGCAGGTATTTAGTTAAATGAGCCAGTATGTCATGGTGACAAGCAAAAACACCTAAAATAAACACCTGACTGATTTCCAGGCTGTACTGCTAAGCTAGCCTGAATGAGAAGAAAAAGGTCTAACCCTCATTCCTTTCTGGCTGCATCACATCATTCCTCATCCGGACTCCTCAAGGTCACGTCGCCGTATCAGAAGGAAGATGCAGACAGCACAGATCGAGCCCAAAGTGCACAGTGTGTGTCTTGCTCATTTATGTGAGTGTGCATTACTTGTATATAAAATGCCGTGTCATAGTTTTACGATGCAGCCAGTAAAGCCTGGTTAATGGGAGAGGCTGCCTTACACTGGCACCCATACATCATGTCACTGGTGCACTGTCTCTCTCTCTCTCTCTCTCTCTCTCACACACACACACACACACACACACACACACACACATACACACATACACCACTTCCCCAAACAGCCACACAAACATACCCATCATTACCAGGAGTACTTTGCTCACGGTGTTACATGGTGGGTAGGTCTATTTCCCCCCAGGTTTCCTCTGCACTCTCCGGGCTTTTATGGGACCTGGACAGGATTGACAGCAGCTTGTAACTTGGAAATTTGTAGCTTCCAGGCCAGAGGCCAGTTCTGCAAAAACCTGGTGCCAAGACATGGAACTCTAGCCTTGAGCTGTATACATAACGCAAGGCTGAAAAGGTTTAAAGTCCATTACGCATGGAAAATTGGAGAAGTTGAGAAAATATATAGAAAACCTTAAGTTATAGTTTCAATTCTGCCATGCTGGGCAAACTGAGATAATGATCTCAATTTTAACAGGATATGGCAATGCCAGGTATTTCTACACTGCTTTCACGACAAGCAGCATTTTATTCTGTGATGTCAAGGCAGGTATTGAAATGTTGAAAATAGTTTCAAATTTCATTCAATTCCACAGTTAAAGCCACTGTTTATCGCAGTAACAGTTCTACTATTGTGGTGTGGAAAGCTGACTTTTGGATTATAAAAGAATTGTCATATACCTTGATCAGTACTGCTTGTTTTTGTACAGTGAAGCAGCAGTTTAAAATTGGGTCAATTTAAAGCTGAATTCTCCCCAACTCTTACTATTACTATTGTGCTAAGTCTGAGGTAGGTTCAGAAGTTTACCTCTGAGAAGGCTGTGAAAATTGGAAATGAAATGACAAAAAGCTGGATTTTTGGGAACAAGGAATTGGGTAGCTCGCTTACTAAGCTTACTAAATTAATATCCACATATCCACTGACTTCCAGCCGTAGGGAATGATAGTGACAGCAAGGCTAGGTAGCCTAAAGTTAGCTTGTTGGTTGGGAACTAGAAAACCTTCTCTATTACCAGGTCATAACTAAGGTAACTAAGTTAAAGTTAGCTTGTTGGTCAAGGCCTAGAGAACCTTCTCTATTATCAGGTCATAACTAATGCTAACCATAACCTTCTAAAACAGACATGCAGACATGTGCAACCACATCCGCACACACTCACACCCACACACAGACACAACGCGGTGTCTAGAGTTTCTCAGTAGATTGGCTGGCTGTTGCTCTCTGCTGTGATTTATTGTGGCAAATTGAAAGATTCCAAGAAGTGAGTCAGTTTGTGTTGGCAAGGCAGCGCTGCAGTCCCCAGGTCAGTACCCCACCTTCCCACACACACACACACACACACACACACACACACACACTCATATTTACTCAGCAAGCCAGTATGCACCTCCACCGAAAAAAATGAAACCGCTAAAACAATATCCATTAAAGGAGGAGATTGCAGCTGTAAGTCAGAAGGCTCAGGCCCTCGCTAACAGAGCTGCTCCGATACACTCTGACAGCAGCACAGAGTGACGGGCCGTCAGGAATCAAAGACCAGTTTTGTCCTGTTTGAGACACCGTAATCTGACCCCTCTGCCGAGATAGGTTATCAGTGGAATGTTCTGTGTCTGCACGTGTGTGTGTGCATTCTTGTTCTCTAAGTATATATACACTGTATAGACTACTATTTAGCACTGTGAGGAAAAGTGTTCCTGCTAATGACATTTGAGGTTGTGTGGCTGTGTGAGGAGGTGTGTGTGTGCGCGCGTGCGGACACGGCGTCTCCCTGGATCTTATCTGAACCACTTCATCATGTCTCCCAGCAGCTGAACAAATGGAGACTGATGTTGTTCCCTCTTCTGCTCTTGTGCCTTTGACTAGCTCCCACATACTGGCATGATGGACTCCAACACATGCATGCCACAAGATATACGAGCTGCTGCAAGTATTAACCGCTTCTATACTCGTATGCTGGGGGTGTGCAGCGGGGGCGTGTATGACGTGAGGCGAAGATGGACATAACGGACGCACAACATGTGATTTGACCATAAAAGCACACACTGTTTCAATGAAATTGCAATTTTGAAAGAACCAAGAACCATTTCACAATCTATTACAATCAGACAAATGGAAAAATGATAGTGTTTCCTTAAAATGGCTGCAATTCAGGGTATCACACCGCATATGTAAACCAATTTTTTAAGGATTTGGCCTGTTTAGCCTAGACTATGTACAAATCCATTGAAAATAGATGTTTCCCATATGAACAGTTTCAGGTAGTTTCAAACTAAGAGCAACGTTTGTGTCAGCCTTCTATGTTGTATGTGATTGCCTGGTGATGGAAGGTAACAAAGATATCTTATATCAGTTAAACAAAGCAATTTTGCACGCAATTTAAAATTTTGTTGAAAATCACCCGGCAGCTCTCTCCCTTTATACATGCAAGATATACACATTTCTATCATTTTTGTTGAAAGAAATTGCATGCAAAGGCATGTACTTGTATGAATAAATGAATAAATATCACCTCATTCTACGACATATCTCAGAATTGGAACCGTACAGTAAGTAGTCTCCTTCATTCAAGTGATCTGTAATGTATTAGAGGAAGCAGAAGTGAACCAGAGGCGGGTGGGAGTGACGTCAACTTTGGCTCCCCGTTGACTTTTAATGGCTTAATGCTAAATACAGCAGCATTGTCCTTTGAGGGAGCGGGAAATTGCTGTTGCACTATGGGAGCAATTTAGCCTCAGCTGCCCATCACACTCACTTTCTCAATATTTGCTGTGTTCATTTCTCAGTGGAGAGAGGGGTTTTATGTGTTTTGAGGCATTGACAACGCAGCGCACACAAAAAGATCCAATGTACTACTAGGAGCTGAATATTGAACTCAAATGCATTTATTCATTTAACTATTCTACCTGTAAGTGGAAGTTGACCTACTTTAAATTTCAATGTATTTGGTTGCTGGAAAACATGAGAGGGACAGTTAGCAGAAACCCAGGATGATATGATGCTGATATGCAATAAATCACTTTTTTAATTTATGTTTATTTGATGATTGATGATTCAATTTTAATTACATCATTGCCAGATTAGAAATTAAGCAAAATTTGCTGATGTTGGCTTTGAGCCTATCAAGAAAATGTTCTCACAGAAAAGTATAATAACGTCTTGATTTTCACCACTGTTCAGTCCTTAGATTGGTGTCATTTGTCCACATGGTCCAAGAAAATAACCAATCGATGGTAATATCATAGGGATTGCATCATCAGTCTTCGGTTTTACAGATGAGAAACAAAAGGACCGGCTCTGGTTGTTGTATAAGGAAATGCGGAGCTTGTCAGTTGCTTCTAAAAATATGAACAGACAGACTGACAGACTGACTAATTTGTCCTTGTTAAAGTCAAGCTCTATGGTGCACAGAGCAGAGCCACAAATAGTTAATGTGGGGACTATTATGGACTGCTGTTACGAGAGCAAGGAAGGAGTTCTCAACTTGAACCACACATTTCCCAATTCTGAACTGAATTTGACTATGGGCTGCTATTATAAGGGAGCAGCAATAGTTGATATAACTGATATAACTAAGTCTCTTAAAGAAAATACTAATTTACAAGGTACCTGCAAGGTCCTTAAAGAATCTGAAAAAGTATTATGTTATCTAAATTTAAGGCCATAAAAACTAGGTCTTAACTTTTTCACTATGTTATGCAGGTTTAATTTATCATATTTTGTTTTGACCACATCTGATTTAATAAAAACAGTTGGACATCATGGCACAACACAACTGTTTTTCTTATACTAACTATTTATAGTGTCAGATTTACCAGCGTGTCTGACGGCATCTAAAAAAGAACGGGTAAAGAAAACATGCCTGATACTGTACATCACTTCAATCTCATATCCTCGTACGTGAGCAAATTATCAAAATGGCAAAACAATTCCGAAAGAGTGACATTGATCCAATGTCCACACACGTTGTATATGTGGTTTCGTGGAGGCAATAGATTTTTCTTTATCAACATAATTTTCTCCACATGGCCGGACGAGTTATTGGATTGCTGCTTCCTGAATGCCTTCAGCCACAAATCACAATCAAGAGCGCTGCTGTTCATAGCTTGACAACAATAGCTGTTGCTCTCATGCTTAGATTATGTGAATGGTCACAGATGTGTAGATGGTAAAGAATAATCTACATGCATAGTGCTTTTTTTCCCTCCATAGACTCATTGTCTACTCAGCCAGAGCAAACACAACAAGAGTGAGGTGCAGCTTTATTTCCCTTCAATCACAACTGATGTTCGCAAAAGGAAAAGAACTTAGGCGGACAGCTGAGCTGTGTGGCCACGAAAAACTGTCTTCTCAAGCACAGATTGTCATCCACTCACTGGCTGTGCTCTCATCCACAACTTCATCCAAAGACAAACCATTTTTTTTTTTTTTTTAAACTGTCAATCCAATCTGAGAGCATTGGCCATTCCCCTTTCTCTCCCTAGTTTCTTCTTTGCCTTTCAGGTGGTCTGCCAATATAGCATAAGTGATCACTTTATACCAAAAGGGACGAGAGAGGAAAAAGATCTGAAGTTTGTGAGTCCAGCATTCTCTGTATGGATGCCATTTTTTTCCCCTTTATTTAATAGTTAGTATAGAGGGACAGGAAAGATTGGGTGAGAGAGGAGCGGTGACATGCGACAAAGGTCCCGGGCCAGATTCGAACCCACAATGTTGTATGCGCTGTAAACCACTGACCCACCGGGACGCCCCTGGATTTCACTCTTTAAGTTTTGATTTGGCACTTCCTGTGTAGAGAAGATTTCCCACCAGTGACCATCTCGATCTCAATCAGTGGGGATGGGACGCTGTTCCCTGTTGCAGCCACACTATTTAAACTGATTTAGGCTGGTGAGACGACTAGAATTTTACCAAAAAAATCTTGCCTAGTGCAGCTTTAAAGTACGAGCCACAAGGGTAACGGATTGACTTTCTGAACAGCAGCAGGCCTGACCAGCTAATCAACTGAGCCTGACGTTACAATGAATTTTATCAACTAGGACCTTCCCTTTAAGACAGAACGCAGACATTTCAACTTCTCTGACTCCGCTTTAATAAATTATGTTACATTAAAAGCAATTTCTCTCCATAGCTCGTTGTAATGAGCAAATGGAAGAGCTGTTTACAAGTCATTGCATCATTTTGTTTATTATAGCAATAAAAGAACATTTTGGCATCCATATCTAAGGCTCTGGCTGAGTGCAGGCCTACTGATAGAGGGGAAATAATTTAGCTGGCACGAGCAAAGCCTTGCTGATTGGGACTTAAGCTTTTAATAAAGATCCAATGCATCCCAGCGGTTGGCAGACCTCGCCGGTTCCACTGTTTTCACTTTGTTTCTTGGCAGCATCTTCCAGTTGCCAACCCTACTCTTCCAGACCCCCTCAAAAATGCCAATTAGAGAGTGTTTAGTCACGTTCCTATGTTTTTACCCCAACCTGCTCCCTGCGCTAATATGTTTTTCTAGCCAAGCCTTACAGCAGTGTAACAGTACAAGTACACCTAATGTCTACAGTGCTGGAGAGAACTCAATGAAAATACAACACACACTGATGTTCACAAGCAAGTATAAGAAATACTTGGGGGAGGCTTTGAATGAGAAAAGTTTCTCCTCATTATGAGGCTAATGCACATTGAGCTCATGTCTTCAGCACAATATAATTATTTAGAAGATTGCAGTTTTAGTATACAAACATTTCTCTGAAGGCAGAAATAATATCACTGTTGAGTTAAACCTCAACAGACGGAGCCGAATAACCTCAAGTCTTTGCAGTGCTAGTTACCTAGCCGGAAACTTGAAGAAGGAACCAAATAAAAATATAATGGCAATAACTTCTTTTTTAATTCATTCATAATCTTGAAAGGTCAGCAGGCTGGCTAAATAGCATACCTAGATACAGTAGCTATAAGCTAATATGGCTAGTTTGAACTTGGAGGGTAAGCTAGGCCAACTAGCTTACTTAGATAACTAGTAGCAAGAGTTCTAGACTTCATAATTTTAGCTAGCTCCTCTCTTATCCCTTGCCTTTTTCACTGGGCTTCAGTCTAACACTATTTAGCCACAAAACAGTGGTTCTTTTGCTCCACCCACTGAAGTTTAACTCAACTAAGAATTATTATTTTATTTTCCGAAAAATGGCTGTATAACTAAAACTCATATCGACACTTTGTTAGCTAACATACCTAAAATTAAAGCTGAACCCCTGACTGAGCCTAGGCAAGAGGTCTGGGATAAATACACCAGTGCCTCAGAAGTAATTTACTCTTCCAGAATAGCAGAACGCAGGAGCTGAAGCCATTTTATCTGCTCAACGGGGCTATCACCACAGTGATGAATTGGAGCCACTTAATCTCAGTGGGCCATATCTTGTATTTGGAGGAAATACATTCTAACCTGATGATAAGGTGTGACGACCCGGTATTGGGTCTGAATTCCCACTAATGTGTTGATACATGTATCGCTATCGTGCGTGTAACCAACCAATGATAAATTCCTTCAACTTAGTAGAATTAGATGAACTTATGGACCATAGTGTAGACATTCGGTATAAAGGAGAAAAAAGGCCAGAACACACTGATCAGTCACAGGGCAGAACAGCTAACGGGAACAAAAATGATTATCCCCACCCTGGCATTGTTCGCAGTTTGGAAAGGAAAGTCACAGCTTAGCCCCAATACGTCTTGCCTCATTTATGTAAGCGAATACCCCGGGAACTATCTAGAACTTGCTCTCTGTTTCATTTTTCTACAGTGTGTTCCTCCTGCATATTTCAGCTCTGCCCTAGGGCTGGAAATCACTTTAAACGGCTTCCCAAGCCAAGGCAACCAGATCGACTGGCATACTTATCTGGTGCTCATTAGGTGCCCACTCACTGTTCTGTCAATGTAGGTGCAGATTGTGTGTGTGTGTGTGTGTGTGTGTGTGTGTGTGTGTGTGTGTGTGTGTGTGTGTGTGTGTGTGTGTGCCCCAGGGATGCTTCCTCCTGCTGCTGCTGAAGTTTAATTGACACAAATTAGTTATATTTCTCAGATGAAGATGAAACGAGTCGTCCGGCGTTCGTCTAAAAAATGTGCCACATTTAAAAACCAACTAACTGACAGGTGTGAAAATAAAT
>CABFOQ010015080.1:38304-50266 GCA_900660455.1 Gephyroberyx darwinii | reverse complement strand
TAATTATATATATTATATACATATATAATATATATATATATATATATATATGCAGATGCAGCCCTTACTGAAATTATTGTATTCAATTCAATAAGCTTTCATATAGTAAAAGATTAGAGTATTCCGTGAAATGTGTGTCTCCTCTTTGTGCCATTTAGATTCACAGCTTGCCATTGGTTTTACAACCAAGACCACCAGAAGCCTTCCATAGAAGCTAAGGAAGTCTCTTTCGATTTAGTTCAGGAGTTATTTAACTTATTCATTACAGCAAGGCAGCCCAACATCCTCTGAATGACAAAATGCATTCCCAGTTTGTAGACTTCAGACAGAGGATGGACGCCACGGTGGATGATGACCTCTACTTTGTAGACAGGCTTATTCATATATCCTTTGATTTAATATTCAATTTATCTTCAACCAAAGAAGGGAAGAGTCATAAAATATGAAAAAGGGGGAAGATGAAAGGGTTGAAGGGAATAGAGGTAAGAAAATAGAAGGTAAGAAGAAATCTAAAGGCATAGAATTCAATTTAGGAACACAAAAGTGAAGATTATTAAAGGAGCTGAACAAAAAAAATATTTGTTTGAATTATTGAGTCAGTAATATTCAGCCTAGAATATAAATGTTGGGTATATTCACATATGGTGTTGAGGAGTTTGACTCACCATGACTCAGAATGTAGGTATTTAAACACTTTGGTTTTACAGACTATAGTTTTGAAAACACTCCAGCATTTGGAAACACCAGTGGTCAGTGTTACCAAACACTACAGATGTACAGACACTCTTTACACAGGATCTTCAATTAGGCAAAAACTATTGTTTGGCAAAGTAATGTGACGTCATGAAAAAGGTTTTGGACATATTTGATAGTAGACAATAGCATCTAGATTTAACTAACTAACTAACTAACTAACTAACTACAGAAAAAACAAGTTAGCCCCAAATGTGCTGCTTATTTACTTTAACAACAAAAAAAATCTAACCACAAATTTCTCATGAAATGTATCTGGGTTTTAAGAAATTCTCAAACCACAAATTTCTAATGGTTGAGGGTGTTTAAGCCCTCAACTTGCATGAGCGTGTGCACTTTTCCTTAACCAACATGGCTGCTGAAGAAACACAGTTTTCTATGATTGCAAAGTCTTTGATATTGACCTGCTAAGTAAAGTAAATGTGCATTGTATAACTTAGTATATATGGAAGATAAATAGTTTGTTAGGGTAGATCTAGAAGAACCTGTCAGGAACACAGGCTGCTACTTGCTTGGCTGCTGCCTTTATATTTGTCAGGGAGGAGCTCTGCAGCCGCTGAGCGTTAGCCAAGAAGGACATGTTTGGTCACACTCAGTCATCGTGCTCCTCCTTGTCTGTCTAAGACAGCGTTGAGCATTTAAACTCCATTTGAGATGATTAGAAATGGCAGGGGAAAGTCATTATGTCACCCTCTGGTGGTTCAAAGCTCACTGAGAAAAGGTTGACTTCTCCATACTCAGAGTTAAGTTAAGAGTTAAATTGGATTTTGTATTGTGTCTTTGATTAGATCTATAATACCATCACATATAAATATACTAAATATTTTTATTTCTTTAAAGGTTGAAAAAATAAATTAAGCAGAATATTAAAATACTGAAATGGATTATGGCACATGATTCTGGTAATTTATGTTTATGAAATTACATAATTCTGAAAGGCCTGCAGTAATAGCAGTTGTTCCTAGTAATCCTGGTGATTGGTGATGTTATTGGTAGCTGTTCATAACAAGAGTCTTCCGTAGTCCCGCCTCCATGTAGATAACGGTTTCCCCATTGGAAGTCGACAGCAAAATGGAAGCAACCTATTGGCTGTATGTGAAATGTCATCAAATCGCGACCACAGATTCGTTGATGAAGTCGCTCGCAACAGCTATGCTCGCAAACTCAACAGCTAGCATGTTGGCTGTGCAAACTTGTTTTACCCCCGTTTGTTCATTACTTACTGCGAGGACAATGCATACCGCCAACCGAGTATTATGGTGTTATCATAAAACTTCAACACTTTCAAGACTGAGGTCTGGAATTCACTTTCGCCCTCCAGGACCAGCGTCGACAGCAGCCAAAGCAAGGCAGCTCTCAACACAAGACAACCGTGGTTGTTCCATTCTGTCAGCTGCTTACAGAGATGAACCTGGTCTGAGTAGTAGAGGATTCTCAACTAGTCCTAGGATCAGAAGTGATACTGCTGGAAAGATTCAGTCAACACATTATCATCTCATTTACACCTGCAAGGTAACAGAGGTTGGATGTCTGTCTAGTGGTGAGCTACACCTGAACACCTGTCTCCTCCTGTGGTGCCCCACAGGAGGAGACAGGTGTTCTGCGGAGTTTTAGGCTGTATGGTCGGACACATGTTGCTGTCTAGATTATAAGCTTGACTTCTATTTTCTTGACTAAAATCAATTTTATTTAATGTACGTTATCTGTTTGCAGGTTTGCTCCACCAGATCAACGAAGAGAATATCCAAGGTAGCTTACCATAACGGTGTTGTTATAGTGACCTGTCCCGGATGTGAGAATCACCACATTATTGCTGATAACCTTGGTTGGTTCTCTGACCTGGAAGGGAAGAGGTTTGTGGAGGTTTTGAACTGTTGAGTATAAACTACAATGGATTGTCATAATAGTATCAAAGTCCTAACCATTAAAAGGTTTATGATTAAAGCAAAAATCTTCCTTATTATGCTAGCCCTTCTCTTAACCCATACTGGTTATTGTTTCAGTTCATTTAAATATCAATATTTTATCATGATGCTACTATTGACTCCAGTGCAATTCATAGTGCATCTTTAACATTATCCCATAGTCCTATATTTATATCTGTGGAAACAAATATACCATAGTATTTGGTATAATTGCAGTATCTCTGTCATAACAACAGTTAACTAAAGTGTCAGGGTCAAATGGAGATTAAAAACAAATTACTGGGGAGGGACAAAAACATGCCTACATGATCTTTTAAGTGTGTCTAAGGAACTCAAGTGATGTACAGAATGCATTAGAGACAATTGAGATATATATATATATATATATATTGAACCATATACCATATATTTCTCTATACTTTCAGAAACATCGAGGAAATTCTTGCAGCAAAAGGAGAGACGGTGAAAAAGATTGAAGGGGATGCTGCTTTTGAGATAGTGGTGGAGGAATCCAACAAAGACATGTCACAGCATGATCAAGATACAGAAGAAAACAGTGACCCCAAAAAATTGTGATACTATGTGTATGAGTGTTTATGGTGAGAGTATTACTTATTATTCCATAATAAATGCAATTCTTACTGTTTTTTTTCTTGTATCTTAAGCAAGTAATGGGGTATGTATGTATCTAGCTACTGCCTTTATTGCTAATGCAACAAAGAAAAGCTAATGTAAACTCATTTATTCATCAAACGGATGGGCTGTTGAAACAGCCATTGCATAATTAATGGAAGGATTTCTTGTGTTATTTGGGAATTGTGCCGTCTGGAAATTTATCAAAAGGCTGTATATAACTACTGGTGAAAATGAAGGCATTAAGTCAAGAATGATAGAGTATTCAAACTACAATATACAAAATAGCGCAGCAGTAGAGATCCTGTTTCAGTCTATGGACAGTGAAGGGGTTTTAAAGCCTTTTAATGCGCACTTATAATGTAATTCTAAAACATTCTAAACATATTCGTAAATAATGTAAAAGCATATAATTGATTATTATTATTATTATTATTACTATTAAGTCAGAGGTAGACCATTCCATATTTTTACTGTTTTGGTCTGGTTTGATTGCTTTGAAGACGTTAGCGCAAGGAGCATCTAATCTCGCGAGAACAGTTAGCTGTTGTTATTGTGCCCGATACCTAGCTCGCTACAGTCCCCTTGCTAGCCCGGGATGGCTACTCTCGGACCCTTTGCAGAATCGGAGAGGCCACGACATCATCCATTTCTGATTGGAGTTAGTGGAGGAACTGCCAGTGGCAAGGTGAATACTTTTAAGTTAAGAGGATCTCTTCCGAGGAGCAGGAAATGAACCAGGTCATACCTAATAGCTTAGCTTAGCTAGAATTCGCGGCATTAGCATTTATCCTGATAACTGTCATCTCAAAGAACGCCCCTGTGCTCCATGAGTGGTTTCTTTCCTTACTGTGACAGGGGATTTCTGTTGCAATAATGTTGAAGCTTCAGACATCTTTCATCAACGACTATTTAGTACATGTGAGCTGCCCACAGCTAACTACTTTAGCAAAGTTGTCAACCCCGTCTCAAACTCCGGTCAATGCCACTATCCGATAAGAAATGTTGGACTGGATAGGTCACCCACCCGTTGTATTTGCCAATTTATTCATGAAACATAATGAGAAACGATAACTTAGACATCAATAACATTTGAGTGAATGAGGTTTTCTGCCACAGTCAACAGTATGTGCCAAGATCATGGAGCTCCTGGGCCAGAACAAGGTCGATCATCGCCAGCGGAAGGTGGCTATTGTAAGCCAGGACAGCTTCTACAGAGTCCTGACGCCAGAACAGAAGGCAAAGGCATTGAAGGGCCAGTACAACTTTGATCATCCAGGTAGGCTCAGACATTTGACCATACTTGCCCCTTTGGTATTCGAACCCACGATCTTCCGGTCGTACGCCCACGTCTCTCACCTCTAACCTAAATACCCTAAACTGGTGTTACTGGAGCCCAGTAGATGCCGCATGTACTGCAATATGCCTCAAATATGCTATTACTATGTACTGCAATTGTATGTGTTTCAGATGCATTTGACAACGACTTAATGTACAAAACCCTGAAAGACATTGTGGAGGGCAGGGTGGTGGAAGTGCCGACATATGACTTCGTCACTCATTCCAGGTGAGAAGGAAGCATTCGTGTTGATTCAATCCTGACACAGAAATGCTACTTTTTAATATTTCACAAAACTGTGTACTAAATACTGTAGATCTGGGCAAACAGTTTAAAATTCCCACAGGAAATGATAAGCACTAGTTTAAGACCAGACTTGATGCTGTGGTCAGAGCTGAGGCAGATTGTGTATTTTGTGGAGCTTACAGTACCATGGGAGGAGGCAGTAGATGAGGCACATGACAGGGAATTGATATCCTCTATCTGCAAGCATCAGTAGTGTGGGATCATTTGTTAGGTATGAACTGGACTTCTGTAACTGTTCTCCATGGAGTGTGGCACAAGGGATTGCTCCATCATACCCTGTGTATTGTTAAATACATGAATAGCTAGCCTGAGCATTTCCTTTATATGAAAACTGCATGTTTCCAGACTGGAGGACAAGATCACATTTTACCCAGCAGATGTGGTCCTCTTTGAGGGGATCCTTGCCTTCTACACCCAGAAAGTGCGTGACATGTTTCATATGAAGCTCTTTGTGGACACAGACTCTGATGTCAGATTGTCTCGCAGAGGTATTGTTGCAAACACACATACACGCTCACTATTACTGTTATTGCTCTATCACTGCTTTGGCTTTATTGCTGTTTTTTGTCTGTAGTTCTGCGGGACATGAATAGAGGGAGAGACCTGGAGCAGATTCTTACTCAGTACACCACTTTCGTCAAGCCTGCTTTTGAGGAGTTCTGTTTGCCTGTAAGTATCCGACCCCACATTGACAGTGTGCTTAGTAAGACATCCAGTCAACAACTCTCCCTTGAGAAAAAGTTTTTTCATTTTTTTTTTTTCATTTTTCCTTCCAGACTAAGAAGTATGCCGATGTCATCATTCCAAGAGGAGTTGACAACATGGGTAAGTTGGTTCTCTGTTAATGAGTCGGCAACATCAAAAATACTTCACACCTTTTAATCCTTGTTCTTCATTTGTCTCTCACCAGTGGCCATCAACCTCATTGTGCAGCACATCCAAGACATTCTGAATGGTGACATCTGTAAATGGCAGCGCGGGTCTGTCGCCGGCCATGGGCGGGGGCTTAAACGGGCCATTTCTGAGCAGGGCGACCTGCAGAACGGAATTTGTAATCCTCAAGGGAAGAGGGTCCTGCTGGAGCCCAGCAGTCGACCGCACTGAGATTGTGTGGATGAATTGATGGATGGGTTTGTCTAGACTGTGAATATGAGCTTGTAGTTAGGATTGCTACTACTGATATGGTGTAGGATGGGGCAGCAGTCTCACCCCCTGCAATTTTTTTTTTTTTTTTTTTAAAACTAATCCACAATCTTCTGTCCAAACATTTACATTATCACCATCCCCTGTAACTATTGGTGCATCACTCAATGAGTTATGAGCAAATCACAGATCAAGTCAAGTCACTGTCTTCCATGATACTTTTCTTTTATTATTTCTGTGGTCTGACAGCCTGTTTCTGAAATGGAAGGTCATATGAAGAGCTTTTATTTGAATGTTTGATTTTAATTGTGGTTTTGCACATTGAGTTTTACCTAATTTATATGGACTCTTGCTTACTGTTGGTACCTCAATGAGTATAAATGTATATATTTAAACTCATGCACTAGTTATCCTGTTGCTCTGCCTGCTATCATTTTCTTTGATAAATTATGTAATCAAATGATGTGTAGGTCAATTTCTCCTGTATGCATTTAGCTTGTTATGCCTAGTTTGGTATATAAACAATGGTTTTTTTAGATCTATGAAAGCTGAATTCATGCCTTAAGTTTTTAATTCATTTTCCACTGACCACATTGTACAACAACAAATAAAAATTCACTATTAAAGGCAAAATGTCAATACTATTGGAATCTTGGTATCAGTGTTTAAGCCAAACTGTTGATTTAGCCATACCAATTTTGACAGAAAATGATGCTTCTGACCAATGCCGTATGTATAGAAACGGAGCTGTTTTATTGGAGTTTGAGAGCACAGTGTGATGTGTTGGGTTTGACAATTCTCCCAAAGAGGAATCAAAATGAATTACTACAGCACATCATGGAATGACAAACACACGTCACCGAGGACTTCAGTCACACACAAACACTCTTTCACGCCGACATGACCGGGACATGATTCTGATTGCCTGATGGTTCTCTATAATTGAACATGGCACACAATGATTCAGTATGACATACATAGATCACAGCATCTTTAGTAATTCTCTTTTTGTGTTTTTGCTTGCTTTTTTTAGTGCACATATGTATGGCACTTGGGAGAAGCTAAGCTCTTCTCAATAGCATTAACATCCTTTTTAAGAACAAAAGGAGCACTGTATATAATACATTTCATAACCATACATGATTCTTACACAAAAAATGTTTCAAAACAAACTCATATCATAGGTTCCAGTCCCTAATGGTCATCCTCTCCTCAAGTTCAAATCCCCTCATATCCTCAGCGGTCCCTGTAAGTGCAGCCTGTGTTTTGACATCACAGTTCACGTCAGGCTGCTCTGGACCGCTGAGGCGGGTCTGCTATTCGAGGGGAACTCAAAAGAGTCAGGGCGCGGGGCTTAGAAGATGACCAATGAATGGCACATACATAAAGGAAGAGGAGGGAGCATCTCAGGGAGTAATGGACCATTCACCTCAATCTCACACACACAACAGCTCCACTCTAAAACAGAGAGCCCAGGGAACAGACTTTGGTCATTTCCTTATCGTCTCCCTGTCCGCTCTATGCGATCGGTTCTTCCTTGGCACCAGGCTTCCTTCTGTCTCAACATAGTCACTGCACCTCTCCCTGTCTAACGTCAGAGCCACTGTAATCCCAAGTATAATCTCCCAGAGCAGCAGAGCTC
The DNA here is from genome assembly GCA_900660455.1 of Gephyroberyx darwinii. Lineage (NCBI taxonomy): Eukaryota > Metazoa > Chordata > Actinopteri > Trachichthyiformes > Trachichthyidae > Gephyroberyx > Gephyroberyx darwinii. The sequence continues at coordinate 42,525 of CABFOQ010015080.1, read as the reverse complement.
CTTGTAAACCTCGGCCGCTCTTCTCTCCAGTCTACTGTAGTTTGTTCTGTATCCACCACAATTAGTCTCCCATTAGCTCCGGCAGATAGTGTCCATCCATCTTTCTCTCAGTCTGTCTGTAGTAAAGTGGAGTTAGTGTCATGAAGCACAGTTGGAGGTCAGTCTCTGAGCCTTGGGGCAGAGGTCCTGCAAGGCCCTAGGTCTTCTCCTCGCGTTCAGTCTTGCGGCGGGTGAAATTCTTGGGTTTGATCTTCAAGGACAGCTCCCAAAGCGCCTCCTCCGCCAGGTGGTCGCTGAAGTCATTGAAGAAGGAGACAATGTCGTCGTTGCGCTTCAACTCGTAATGCCTGAGGGATGAAAAGAGATCAAGGCTTGATAAATACAGTAATTCATTAGCAAGAAAATAAGGAAAAACAATGTAGGCAGAAATATATTTACTATGAGCAGTACATCATTTTTTAAGTCTTCTATTAAATATTAATATATAGTGATTACATGCATTGTTTCATTAGTTTACCCCAGTGAACTTACACTTGCTGGAAGCGCCGCATGCTGTCCAGGATGTTGAACTGCTGCCAACGTTTGGAGAAATTGACCTTCCCGTCAATGAGGTCAGGGTTCCCCAGGTGGACAAAGGTCAGGTCCTGGAGAATTAGACCCCTGGGAGACAGAGACAGAGAAAATAACTGAAGTTACGTATATCAAACACACAAATTTGAACACATGCGCACGTACACATCCATTCACTTACAGGTATGGGATGCATGGGGGCTCGACCTCAGCCAGAGCAGCTCTGTATGCTCTGAAAGATGAGGAGCTGTCAATCAATGTGCAATATTCCTCCAAACCCTGAGAAGAGAACGGACAGAAAATGAGAAAAGCTGTGAGACTTATCTCTTTTTTTAAGGAGCAGGCAGCATTTTTTTTGAGACAGAGTAAGGAGGCACAGGAGAAGATTCTGAATGGATTGGATATCCAAGGCCAGCGGCGGCATGTGTAGATTCAGACGGCGGTGTTACCACTACACCACATCTCATTAATGTAACAGACTGACGTGTAATTCCACTCAACCCGATCACCCTGCGGTCTGTCACTCACCTCTGAGGTCTGTTTCTGCCACTCCAGTCTCCGGATGGGGGCCGAGTCCAAGGCAGACAGTATTGCCAAGTAGGAGTTGAAATTGTTCAACTTTCTTAAGTGCTATAATAAGAGATTGGCACAGCTGTTACAGCAGCACACAACAAGCAAACTACATGATATTTAGTATTTCTAAATGTGAGGTGACGAACCTTCATAATCTTGATGAACTTGAGAAGCAGCTTCTCTCGGTCCTGGGCCTTCTCCTGTTGAATTATCAAAGAGCGCACCCTACAGGATAAAGACAAATATAGTTATATGGTGTCAGCATCTGTGAGAAAAATGCACGTGAGGGAGGCCAGTAAGCTTTTCTGATGTCTGACTAATGGGAGAGTAATGGCAACAACTCAAATCACTCAAATCATGTGAGACGTGCATTGTAGCTTCTGATGAGATCTCTGGTCTTACCAATAGCTCATGTTGTTAAAGTGCTCTGTGAACTGAGTCAGGTTGGGACTCTTCTCCTCATTTTGCTCCTTGGCCCAGAGCAGCACCTCGGGAATCTGGAGAAAGAGAGGAACACGCTAGGGCCGGCTCTGTGGTGCTCAGTGTCAAAGCCTAAAAGCACGTCAAACAAATAATTGATGAGAGAAGCAAGGCTGTCTGGTAACCGCCATACCTCAATTTTGTAGAAGAGCTCTGCGTCGAGAAGAGTGAGCTGATCAGCGATCTCATGACTGCGGAAGTCATGGAGGGTTCCAGGCCTGTGGTGACACAAAAAAGCAGCAGGAGGTGTTTACTTCATCAGCAGACTAATTGTACAGAGGGGAACAGCTGTAGCCTCGTGGTAGAAAATAAATAACACTGATATTTTTGAATAAGTGATTTAATAAGGCCCAAAAGTATCTGTTGTCCCATAGTACCTGTTTTAACAATGAAAACACAGTGGATGTATCCCCCCCGAGCGTTGTCACCTTAACAGTAGCATCGCTCAACTGTATTATCAACAAGCTTCACAGGAGGAGCCCGGGAAGAACCCATGACCCCCTACGGTACCTGGCAGAGACCCCGCGGGAAGCAAGCGGCTTGAGGGAGTTGGTGTAGCGCAGCAGCTTCTTCTGCTCCACCTTGTCGAGGATGTTCTTGCGGAGCACGCGGGCCAGGCTGAGCTCACCGTTACACACCAGCCTGAAAACGAGGTCCATCAGCTGTTTCAGGATGTCCTCTGTCAACTCCACCAGGCTAGGAGGGAGGAGGAAGAGAAAGATGGCGAAAGAGGAGAGGAAATGACACGAGGGGAAAAACATTTAAGTTGCAGGATGGGGCAAAGAGTGGAGCAGAAAAGAGGAAAGAAGCTAGGGAGTCACCGTGAAACCTCCAATAAAGACCGGGCCTCAAATAGCGGCTCTCATTATAGCCGGGGAGTGTTGGTGTGTGTAAATATAGTCTGGTCCGCAATAAAAGACGGGAAAAACAATATGGCGGAATTACAAGGGAGGAGTCTAAATGTGTGTAAATGCCAGGCAACGTTTTCTCGACACCTACTTGGAAAGTATCTTGCGCCCTTTGGAAAGCTCTGCTGTAGGTTAAGGACAGGAATGTGGAGTCCTACTCACCACAACTCGTCCACGACGCGAACCAGCACAAAGAAAGTGTTTTTGCTGACTCGCTTTTTGAAGGTATCCGGACTGTGGCAGAACCTAGTATATGTGCTCTGTGGTCAAGGAGAACGAAAACACAGCTAGATCTGGATTACATGTGGAAAATGTAGTCATGTACAAACGTTTGCACACCCCTCCACCTTCAGCACGTTTTGTTGTACTGCAAAATTATTTAAGACTTATTTTATTTATTCTATCAAAGTGAAAAGAACATCCTGGGAATTTTTGGGAAGGCATAATGTAATCTTTTGTCAAAGTTGATATCAGGTCCCTTCAATCCTTTTCAAAACTATCAGGTATAAGTCAGTTTCAGTTTCAGTAAGTCAATTCAGTTTCACTTTTTTCATTTCCTTTTGTTTAACATGGTTGACACAGAGCAGGCAGACACAGACTGAAGGTTAGAGGAGCAAACTTGGGAATAGAGAGTCGCTGGATGGAAAAAAATGAATGAGACAGTCTCTCCCTTCCCTCAAATCATGTGAGTAAGACACTTAACCCCCAAAAGCTCTAGTGGAGTTGCTCAGTAGCCAACACCAGAAGCCTGGATGTACTGGGGAGCTCCCAGGTATGAAGGTTTATGACTGAATGAGCGTGAAGCAGGACATTAGCAAAAGTTTTTCCTGGGTAAATAAATATGTAAAAGAAAAAAAAAAACATTTACTGTCTACAAAACAGCTCTGAAGCTGTGACATGTTGAGCGCTTTGAAAAGGATATCTGTAGTGTAGCTTCTTAATGAGGTCTTCAGGGGTTATGAATGTCCTATATGTAGTCAGAAAGGCTTCACAGTACAAAACGAGATCTGTCGAGCAAAAAAGGGAGAAGAAGAGCATATATCAGTTGATTTACTGCACAAGTCTCCTATTATCCACATACAGTTCGACACATCATGAAATATCAAGCCAGAAAGGTGTAACACATACCCCCAGACTGACACATGGCAAGTAAACAAACCAAAAAGAAATTGAGCAATGGAGCAATACCAAGTTCATCTAACTGCTCAGATAGGAGAAGGCTAAAAAGTAATCACAAAAAATAAACCAATAGAAAATGATTCCAGGTCTGTTCAAAGAGAGATTTAAAAGCTAGCAAAACGAGGCAGTGCCAGTGACCCAGAAGCACAGTAACATACATGCTAGATGGGGGTGAGTAGGAGCCGTAAACATGTGGCTGTACTGTACCTTTGCGGTCTGTTTCTGTGGCGTGGACTAATAGAATATCTCCTGATCCAGCACGAACGTCAGGGCCATCGTCATTCTGGTAAAAAGAGAGAGAGAGAGAGAGAGAGAGAGAGAGCGGGCGAGGCACAGAGAATCAGAGAAAATGAATGACACAGAGGGATGGAGGGTGGTGGGAAGAAACGAAGAGTTGGGCAGAGACAGAGGGACAGAAAGCGATAGACGGTTAGATAGAGTTGATGAGGATTAAGGCAGGAATGCAGTCTAGCCCAAAATGTAGCTTGCTCCTTTATGTCCTCCTCCCCTC
>CABFOQ010015080.1:13044-29617 GCA_900660455.1 Gephyroberyx darwinii | reverse complement strand
CCGGGGACCGGGGAGGAGGACTCGCTGTGGGACTCAGGCAGGGGGCTCAGGCACCCTCCCACCAGGGCTGGGGGCAGGTTATCCCCAACTGACAAGTCCTGATGGAGGAAGTCGTAGTCTGGGTCGTAATTCTCTGTGTTGTCTGGATGAGTAAAGAAAGAGTAGAGTAGAGTTTTGACATCAAACTTTCACACCGAATGCTTCCACACTTTCACAATAGTAGTACGTCTTTGTATTCTTACCAAGCGTCTCGCAGCTGGTGTTGCGAGAGCACTGACCACTGTCCTGCTCCAGGGAAGAGAGCTGTTCATCAGACTTGCTGAGTTTTCCCATGCTGCTACATGGGGAGAGGCGTGGGGAGTCGCCCCCGTATGACTGGCTCCCCCCAGAGAAACGCCTCTGGAGGAACTCCTGCTCGTAGTCCTGCTGCTGCACACACAAAAGGAAATAAGATCTGTATGCACTCCACTTTCTTAAGGGTTAGATGATGTCATGTGCATTTAGTCTAATCTACATTGATTTGTGTTGGTGTGATCTTAAACTGAAATTGATATTTTTTCTCCTTGTGTGGTCTATTGTAATATTGATTGATCTATTGGTTCAATGTTTCTCCTTCTATGACAGCTGACATAATACCTAATACCTTGTCGTGAGATATGGTTGAACTCTTACCTGTCTGTGAACACTGCAGGGCAAGCTGGAGCCGCGGCTCATTGGGGCAACCACCGCCACCCGGGTGGGCGAAGGGGCTGACTGGCGCTTCTTAGGGGGTAGCGCAGGTGGAGGACTAGTGAAAGATAAGTAGAAAGAGGAGGTTAAAATAACTGTAGGATGTTTTTTTTCCCTACAGCAATGTCAATATGGAAAGGCGAGCACGCAGAACACACTTTCTCCGACATGTATGCACACACAAATCCATGTATGAATACATGAACACACGCATATCATCCCTCCTGGATATAGGCGATAGCGAGATGAAGGTGAGGGTGTCTCATGTTAGCCTCTCTCTCTCAGCCTTGGCATGAAGCTTTCCTGCTCATCAAACCGAAATTCTCTCAGCGAGTTAAAACCAGGTCGAAATGGAGCAGAGAACAGACCACCATTGGAAATAAGTGACCGTGATATGGAGGCCAGCGAAAGACACTGGATAGGTCAGTCACACACTCTCATGCACTGGACGGTCTTCTGATTGGATGACGAATGCTTCGACGCCAAGACGACACACACTTTGGGATAACTCAAAACATGCAAGTCAAAGCACTTTCATCCAAGTCAGAATCCTTATGGGGGACTAGGGCGGGATGTTATAATGGAGGGGGATGATCCTATGGGCTGACATACTTCTCCTTCTGTGAGGGTCTCCTTTGGCCAGCGTCAGCACTCAACTGTGCTCTGTTCCCAGAATCCAAAGAGAAACCACAGATAAAACAAAAGCAGAGAGACAGAGCAGAAAGAGTAAGAAAGGAAGAGACAGACCACCAAACAAACCAAAGTGTGCCATACCAAAAGGCTTAAGAGTGAAAATAGTTCCAAGATTTGAAAGAGTCAAGGATTTAAGGACTTTAAGCTTTTGGATACTGAGGGAAGTGAATATGAAAATACATCACAAAAAACATCAAACAACAAAATGTTTCTGATTTTCACCTCAGAAAGGTTCAACTCACTGAAAACAAAACAGAAATATGGAAACCCCCCTAACATGCCCACATCCTAGAACCCTTCTTTATTCCTCATTAGAGGTAGGTAAAACATTTTCAGAGAACATTAAAAAATGAAACAGGACTGCGATGGAAGAAATACAGCGCTGTAAAAGGGAGTGCTTCTGCTTTTGTGATCGAAGTGCAAAAAGCCACAAAAGCCATGGTACAGGCACGGCTTATCTAGTGTGGGAAACTCTCATGCTATCGTTGGATGAAGACAAAACAGAAAAAGGAACTGAAGAGAGAATCTCACACAATAAATCAGTGGTCCTGAAAAGGACCCAAGGATTTATATGGAGACTTTCTTTTGGTTCTCTGACATCAATGAAGAGGGTTTATTTGGAGGAGGAAATGAAGAAAAGAGTCATTTCAGAATGTTGCAGTCATAGTGCATGGTAGTAGTGTATGTCCAGCTCTCTTCCTCACCTGAGCTCAGCCATCTTTGCTTCAGGAAGGGGAGGTTTGGGAGGGGCTACGTCCTCATCTGGTATTTCAGAAGGAGCCTCTGCGGGTGTAGCTGCAGGAGCCTTATTCGAGATCTCCTGCTCCCGATCTATCAAGGGCATCTCGGATGACGTGCTGCTGTAGACAGAAAGAAAGCCGTCTGAGTGAACGAATGACTGTGTGTGTGTGTATGTACATCTAGATGTGTGTATTCGCATTCCAGAGAGCCAACGTTGCCCTCACCTCTCCGCCGTGGTAGCAGGTGGCGCTGGTTTGTTCGGGGTGGTCGGTGATGGCTGCTCCTGTTTCTCTATGGTCAGTTTCACCAGTTCCTGTTAATAGAAACGCAACACTGTCAGCTTCAATGCCTCCATTGCCACCTCTATAAAAACACCGCAGGAAACCACAGTCAATAATACCAAAGAAAAGAAAGGCATTTCTAAGTCCCTCTCCATAGATGAGTGAACCTTTAACTTCTATTGGGGTTTAGTGTTTAGGAACAAAACAGCCATGCAGGACCCACCTTTACTCCATCCAGCACTGCTTTGATGACGTTGGTGACAGCCACCACATTCTCCTTGTCCTCCAGGTCGATGCCATCCAGCATGACCTGGTCTGACCAGCGGATGAGGTTGGCCAGACTCTGGTACACACGGTTATGGCATGAAGACAGTGCTGAGCTGTAGGTGGATGAAAAAGTTGGGGAGTCATATAAGCAGAATAAAGAAGTGGGAGAAAGGGAGAGGTATGAAGGAGAGATAGAGACGTGGCATATGGAAGAGTTAACAGGATTTGATATACATGGGGAGAGAGAAGAAAGAGGTCCAGAGGTGCCGAAAGCAGAATGATTCAAGACATCCCAAAAGAGTGTGAAAAGGAGAAGGACGGGTCAAACATGTTACACAGAAGGTGAGAATAATCACATGAAGATAGAAGAACCAAGTCACAACAACCTATTTACCATCTAGTAAACTAAATGTGTGTGTGTGTGTGTGTGTGTGTGTGTAGGTGGGGGTGGGGGGTGATTGAGAAACTGCGGGTAGAAGCTCATTTGTGGTGGTGCTACCAGGAGAATGTGTATCTGTACAAGGAGGCGTGGTGTTGCTGCTGGCTGTAGTGAATGGTGCGCTCAGAACCAACACTAGGGTGTGGCCCAGGCCTGTACCAACACGCCACAGCTGATTCACAGTGCTGAAATATCCTTCCACTGTCTCTACTCGGCTTACTCCTAAGGTAGACGGGGAACTAGCTAAGGTAGATGGTATGTAGGGGTTAGAAGAAGGATTTGAGGGGTGGGGAAACAGTCGGAAACAAGAAGTTTGACCTAGAAAGAGGATGCAAGCTAAGGACAGTGAGTTACACTGAAGCTAAGTAGGCTACTCTAATAATGAAAAAGTCTTCAGCTTTGAATGAGCAGACAGTATGAGTCTGGGTCTGGAGCTGTGGTGAGGTACGAGTCTATTGGATCAAGCCTTAGATGAATATACTAACCTGTTGGCAAATAAGCACTTGTAGCAATTTAACACTGTGTGGCAAGAATACTGGTAGGAGTTTCACCCAGTGTACACTTTTTCCACTGCACTTGTGTGCCATACTGTACCTGTGCTCTCAGCTTGTGTGGTTTGTGTGTTTTGTTGCAATATTATTTAAAAAGAAAGGTAATATATATTATATCCCAGGCAAAATTGCCATGTCGGGTTGCTATGGTTCTGTTGTTGCTATAGCTTCACATATGTGTTCTGGACAGGGTGCCATATGTTCTAAATTGTGCCATACTGTGCCAAACCACACCCAGGTCCAGCATGGGTACAGCACAGTACTTATACAGTGGAAAACCCATACTAGTAGTTTGACCAGTATTGATTTACATCACTACAGAGCAAGCTTTTAACACATTAGTACACTGGACACGAGATGTCCTAGAGATGAAGCTAAAGCTAAACTTGTAGCGTGATCTGGTAGGGTTTGACTCCAACAGACTGGGGTCAAACCCCCAGAGATCACTGCCTCTGAAAGACTGTAACATCTATCTATCAATCACTTCTAAACACAGGACTGCGACATACAAAACCTGTCACCTCTGACCTCCATAGCTTCATCTGTACTGACTGACGGGGCAAGACACAAATACAAAGAAAGAGACGATGTCTGACACTCATTAAAAAGCTCTCACAAGGTTCCTTGAAAGGGAACACAGAAAGAGTATAAGTAAAATAAACTGATTGATGCTATGGGAGACAGAAATGGTGATATTTGTCAACTTAGTTTCTGACATAACATTTGCCACTTCGACAGTTAAATATAATTATGATGGAAAACTCTTCAGCAATCTAGTCTGTACACTTCCAGGAGGCCTTTGGGTGAGCGATGTCCTCTGTCGCAACATTTTATAGAACAGAAGATGTTAGCAATCTGTTAGCTGCTCAGTGTGTGGTATGTCATAGCATGCAAGTTCTGACAGGTCCTCCATGCATACCAACTACTACGTCAATTATGCAAGAAGTGAGAAAGATAAGAATGAATGACCAAGCTCTACATACAATGTACAATGTGCAGCTCTACAATTTCCAAATGTAGAGTTCTATTCTGCATTATAAATCTTTTTGGAAAAAAAACATTAAGGATCCCGTCACTAATCAATTTGTTAGTGAAAGGACTCAAGATGCCTATTATCTATTAAAAAAGTACAAAAATGATCCAATTCCAAACAGGAATGAAACCCTTCAAATATCAGCCCATCTATGACTTCCAGTATCTTCAACATGAGTCTCACCTGTGCTGTATCCTGGCCTCTACCTGAACCAGAGGCAGGATGGCTTCCAGCACCTTGCTGGCCGAGCCTGGCAACATCTCCAGCACCTTCTTCTCCACCACCATTTTGTCCACGATGGTCTTGAAGTAACGCAGGGCGCTGACTACCTCCTTCTCCTGCTCCTCCAGCCGACTCACCTTCTAAGGAAACAAAGTCAACCAAAAGAATTCCTAATCAATAACAACTTTGGAATGGTACTACACGACTACTTGATCATGATGGTGCAGCAAATTTTAAAAGCTCTTTAACACTGTAAATGCATCCAGCATAAGCTGTGTACAGAATGTAAAGCTAATACTTAGCACCATATAACCTATTTGCTATCTGGACCATCACAGGAATGCAGCCTCTCAACTATGGTGCTATAATCCCCTGGTCTGCCCAAGCCAACAGTTCAAAGCACCAAATGATGTGGCTTGGAGCCATCTTGGTACTAAAGCAACGGGCTCTATCAGCTATCAGCTTCTCCAGTGTTTCACAGCAGGGCTGTCAGGGAATATCCTTGTTACACCAAAAGCCTTGAGAGGGATTGGAGGAGTTCATTCAGGAAGTGGCCCAGTTCCATTTATGTCTTTATAGGTCCAGACACCTGCTGCCAGCCACCACACCGACTGGGAAGTTGTGGAACCCACAGGGAAACTCACACACACTGACACAATGGGATATGGTAGCACAAAGCATTACTCAGGAAAACAACTGCCTCACAAACAGGCAAACAAACACATGGAACAGGTGGGAAAGATGGATTTCCCACAATACACACATGCACTTGCTGGCATACATATACACACACACACCTTGTTGACAGGTTTCTCGGTACTCTTGACCGCCGGCTCGGGCTGCAACTGCTTGCCCTTCTTGGACGGAGTCCTCTTGATCTTGGGAGAGTGGAACTTGTCCATCAGCTTCATGGTGAAGGAGGACAGATGGGACCGTTGCGAGTCTATGGATGGGAGGAAAAAGAGAAAGGGATGAGTGGTCAGTCCTGGAGGAGAGATGACAGACGGGGGGCGGGGGGGAACGGAAATTGGATAAAAGGCAGATACACAATATTGACATGTTTGTTATATTTTCAATTCCCCTGAAAGTCCCGGTATCAAGTTTCCATTACACATAACCAATCAAAACCTTTAAATGTGAAAAACGAAAGTCAAGATGGAGAACCAGGCAGCTCTGGTGGCAAAGAAAGAGAGAAACATTACATAGACCATCATTTCCACTCACTTCAGAGTACATTAAAGTAATTAGTCCAACACTGTTTTGACCAGAACTGTCAGACTGGTATCTTTCTCAAATGAGACAAAAGACAACAGAGACACACACACACAAACACTGTGCTTGCATGTGTGTGTGGCATCGAGAGGCATCAAGAGAGACAAGAAGAGAACAGAAGTGTGGTCATACTAAAATAGTCTAGCTAGTGTTGAGATGGAAATCACTCTCTGATACATAATTGCGAGCAGAGCAGAGTAATTTAGCAGAATTTCCCCTGCCCACTTTCAGGTTGATAGCACCTGGGAAGAGAGAAGTTCCCTACTCCATTAATCCCAGGAGAATTTACTGCCTACTCATTGTCTCCCTCCCTCTCTCTGCCCCCCGCCCTCTCTTTCCACCCCAAACAGAATCAGGAGATAAATACTAAACAGCAGTCTAAGCCAGCAGGAAATGTGGGTTTTATCAGTGACAAAATTACACCTCTATCTGCTGTAATCTCCCCTCAGCTCGGTGACAGCAGGATTTGGCATTCCACTGCCATCAGCGTAAAACACACAACACCGAATAGCAGTCAACAGCAGGAAAACACCACGCACTGGACATCCAGCTGGGTCGCGCTTTCATTCGCACCATTGATCCACGTGCCCTGCATCTATCCACCCCACTGTTCTTTCTCTCCATCCCCTAATCCTCATCATCCCTTATACCAAGTGAGAGCCAAAGGGCTCTGGGGCAGCCAAGGACTACTGTGCACTTCAATAAAAATGTTGATGAGAATGCTTCCAGTGGAGTTTCCTCCTGATACAAATGCGTGTGATGAGGCATTGTCATGACCCCTTCCTTTTATTGCTTTGTATTTCCTACATTATCTTATGTTGTGAGGAAAAATCTCCATTATTTGTTCTAAAGAGGTATTAGTGAGTTACCCACAACCCACAGCTGATTCAATAAATACTGGCAATTAAGTTACTGGCAATGAACTGTGAGACCATTTGCACCATTGGGACTACATAAAACACAAGATTATGTTCAGAAATAAACAGGCCTGCTTTTTTATTTGGGCAGAAGCAGTATAATGTTACAGAATATGTGTGGGAATTTGTGTTGAATTTCATTATTAGCCTAGTTATGTCACTTCAACGGAGACAAAGATGCTATCTGATGACTTAGAGAAACCACACAAAATCCTATTTGGGCCTGCAGCATCAAACAAAGTGACAGAGAGATAGCGGCCTCTTCAGGGGGGTTATAAATAGCTTGATTTCTACCTCTTTAAATCACACCGTCGGTGGAGTGAAGAGATAAAGCGTCAGCCAGTCAGCCAGACAAGATTGAAAGAGAGAGCACGGGGCTAAGTGAGCGCTGGAGTAAAGAGTTGGAGAATCAGAGTCAGTATAGTGACTAGACACAGTAAAGGCCCCGGGGGAAGGGGCAACGTGCTCATCTCAGCCTGTTCCAGCAGCTGTCTGGATCGATAGTCTGGGACTTGAGATGTTCCTACACTCAACAATCCATACTCATAAGCTGCAGGAAATGATGCTCCTCAGTGCACCTGACCAGCATCTGAATACTTTACCTGGGCCTGAGAGTGTAGAGTGTGTGATAATGTGCTTTTGGTTGTACAGTAGCCTCCATATAAACATAGTCACACATAGTCCTAGCCCTCTGACCCGGTCGCTCCCTCATTACTGGCCTCAGTACAGGGGGCTGTGGCCATCATCCCAAATATCCACGACCCTATCGCTCAATAAGCCCCTGAGCGTGCCCAGAAGGACCGTGCGTGAGGTTACAGCTGTATTCCACTGTCCCTGCCCAGAGTTAAGAAGCGGTGACATCAGCAGTGAGTCACCTCCGTGATCAATACAGCTGGCCCTCATACATCATCACTACCCCCATGGCTCCACTGTTTATGCACACGGGCCGTTTCCCCCAGCCTCTTCTGCTTTCTCTATCCAGCTTTCCACACCCTTCCTCCTCATCTGTCTTGAGGGAACGGAAACTCCCCCTTACTCTGGAGTTAGCTGGAAGTCTGGCCGAGCCTGGAAATGACATCATCAAGAGAGAGAGAACTGAACAGAGAGAAAGTGAGGAGAGGAGAGGGGGAGAGCGAGAGAGAGAGAGAGAGAGAGAGAGAGAGAGAGAGAGAGAGAGAATACAATGTATTGTCCAGTGCTCTGTCATTGTCATGAAGGCTATTTAGCAACCACCCTCCACTCTACCAGAGATGAGCCTACCATCAGTCCTGCTCTTCCCAGCTGCCTGCCTGCTGTTACAAGGCAGTGATGTCATCGGCTGTAATGTCTCTCTGACTGAATGTGACTAGCCACGGAGTAAGTGAAAGACTGAGAGGAGCCACACAGTGAAAACTCGTTTATTTTCAGTTTCCCAGGTCACAGGGACCCTTTAGGCATCGTGTACATTTCTTCATAGCCGATATGTGGGTTTTCACAGACTTTTCAAACGGATTAGGCAACATGCCATAACATGTGGGGATTCACACAGAGGTCTGAAGACTATAAGAGCATACAACTGGAATGATGCAGTGTATCTACAGTTAGGAAGGAGACATATACAGCACATATAGCGAACTGAGCAGACTGTGTTCACTTCAGTTCTCCGCAACTAAGGAGCAGTTTGAGCAAAGCAAGCATGGCAAACGATAGAAAGAAGAGAACAAAAGTGTGGTTACACTTCAATAAAAAGTCACTTATACACAGTGTACAGTTGTGTACACTGTTATTGATAATATTTGGGTGTGGTAGCAGAATTATGAAAAGAAATATGAATGAGAAAAGAAACAATGAGGGAATCATTTAATCTGATTGTTAGGAAGGAATGGTAAAGAAATCAGCGCTGATAAAATCGTATCGACTCCCAACCCTAGAACTGAAAGTAAACATCCATTGGAGGCATTTAATTGCTTAAATACTCAACTGGTATGCAAGGCCTTGGGGACATTTAAAATAAACACCTCCTCTAGCCCGAACAACTCTTGAACAAAGCCTGGGAGAGTTCTCACACAACTGTAGTGTAGCAGGGTCCCTGGGAGCCTTTCAGCTGCTGGATTGTCGCTTAGATTCATATTGCACTAGGCAAATACACACACACCAGGGGTGGAAATTAAATGGGGGCCAAAACGCCCTGGAATGTTTATGAGATGCATCTGAAATGTATATTTTACCTTATTCGCATTTTCTGCCAAGTTAGATTATGGCCCCTGCATTGTTAATTCTATTGCGGAAAGGCTATAAATACAGGCCATCCAGGTCAGGTACTTATAATGTATAGGTAACTCCCTAACAATGCAACCAGTCCAGGGTTTCCCACAGTGCAGTCCTGACGGGACCCGGCAGGCTAACAGGATTCCAAAATAGTGTGCTGAAAATAACATGCATTCATATTGGTTTCTAAACATGACCAGGTTTTTCCCTGCCTATCTATCACTTAGGTGGGGCGCTGCCCAGTTGAAAACCAATAATAATGACCAATAACTTGATGTTAATCTTAATTGCGGTGCCATCTCTTTTAGGCAGTCCCATCTAGGCACACTTGGGCTGTTAAACGTCGCCGCACAAGCTCTACTCGCTGAGAACACAAAGTCAAGCAGCGTGTAATTTCCTTTGAGAAGGGGCAACTTTTAATTACAAAACACCCAAAGCCAAATGTCGTCCTACAAATACAGGCTTAACTCTGAACCAATCAGAGACCAAGAGCTTTCAGAACCCACGCATTCACTGAGTACAATGTCGTACAATTTACAACGTTTAGTTTGCCAGAATAGGAACGTTATATTCTACAGGCCCTTCTCACACTAGATTGAGGAAATGAATGATTCATTCTGGTGATATTATCTGAGCCAAAGTGAAGAGCTGGCCGTTCTTTCAATTTAAAAAATTAAAATTTCATTCATTTCTTTTTGTTGAACTAGCTGTTGTTATGCAGCGACGTCTGTATGCTACTGAAGAGGGAATTCTTCAGGTGAAACTGATCTTGGCTATTATTCACTGAGGCAACAGGGTTGTTTGAGACCATGAAACAAACACAAATAATGGATAGGTGTGCTGGCGAGCTTTATGCATGACAAGCAGCTCTCCCTGTACATAACTTCCTAATAAAGTTTCTTCATTCCAACTCTGTGCTGTTCCTGTGCTGCTGCCAACTAAAACAATAGTTCCCCTGTAGAAGGGAAATCATTTATGCTATATTCACAACATCAAAACAAGTATTGGCTAGCCATAAACTGATTGATATGGAATTATAATAGGCAAATATAGTCTTCAATGATGCATAGATGTTTCTTTGCAATGGTCTAGCAAATTGTTCTGTAGTATAAAAGTAGAAAAACCTTGAGATTTCATGGGCAATTGATAAAAATTGCAAGAATACAATTAAATACAGTGAATTAACCTCACAGCAGCAAAGTACACACTGCCTTCAATGGCATGTACCTACTAATACAGTGTGGGAACATTTCAGTGGTACGAGGTAGCACACATGTGTGAACTCCGTGGCGGGAAGTATCTGGGCCGATATGCAGGTCAATTGGGTTTGATTGTCAGTGGTCATAAAGTTGAGCCTGGACCTTGTGCATGGAATTATCAAGGCTTTGTGCTACTGCCTTCTTTAATTCGTGTGCCAATTGGTTGGCCCTGAAACAATGAAATAAAAAGTTGATTTCACTTTACACTACATATATCTATAAAATATTTAATTTCCCAGGCACCCGGCCACACTCCTGAACAGGAGATGGAGAACATCCTGGTTCTCCGTAGTGATCCCTACACACAATATATGACTGGTGGCTTACATGACTGACAGGCTGACAGATTGACTGGGTTCCTGTTCAGTACAGGTGTGATCTATACATGACAGCTGGCTGGCCCCTTTATTAGCCCCCCATCCTCAGAATAGGATGATATAGGGGGGAGGGCTGACCAGGACAAGATACAGGAGAGGCTGTGCTTAAGGTTACACACACAGCTGTCACCTCCCGCTGAACTCCTTAAGTAATGGCAGTTTAATGGAAGTGTGTATGTGTGTGTGCATGTGGACTTGTTGAGCCTGCTAAAAGATGACAGCAAGAGTCGCAGAGGTCGCTGTGCCAGCTGTTAAGGAGAAGGAGCGCTCAAAAGCGAGAGGCAAAGGAGTGAAGGAAAAAAGCAAGTGGGTGTATAGGGAGACAATTAAATGGGACTGAATCAATCTGCTCAACAAAGCAGGACTCCTCATTTCCTCAAAGTACACATTAGTTGAAATGATGTGTGAAGAATGAATGGGACTACCTAAATGAGAGTTAGCAATCTGTTCTCAACTGAATGGCTGTTGGGGATTAAAATCTGTGTGTGTGTGTGTGTGTGTGTGTGTGTGTGTACATCCATCAATGGCTGTCTTGGCTACTGGTGCTCAAAAGCCATTTTCCCTTCAAATGTTGGTTAGTCACCTGTCTAGCTGCGAAGACCAACCTACCGAGCACAATCAAAATTTACCAGCATTTGTCTAGTGGGCGTGGTGCTGAGCAGGGGCTGCTGCCGATCACGGTTTGAACACTGACAGTTCATTTCTGACAGTGTTTTGAATTTGACAGCCTACGATCATGGAGTAGCACCAGTTTATTATATTGGACAGAAGGCAGATCCTACGCCGCTGCAATGAAAAACCCTGTCAAGCGCTACCAGTGGCAATATGTGAGCATGCACACACTAAGGGGCACATGCTAACATGTAATTACTGTTTGGATAAAACCTATGATATATTTACACATGGATAGGCAATCTATGTCATGTAGCTCTGGTAAACACAGTGCTATATTGGAATTATACTATTTATTCTTGCTGTACACTTTTACATGATGTGTCATTAGTAGAATGTCTGGGTCTACTAATCAGCTATGTGATAAGTGATCAGCCAATCACACTGTAAAAATTGAAACATCCAGAATTAACGATCCCTGACAAGAGACAATACAAATAAAGGAATTTAAGAGAACCACTGGTGTCCCTGCAGGAGTCAACAGTATATACATACATACATACAGTCCATATATACATATACAGCAAACATACAGAGCTGTAGACACACTTACTGCATTACTGAGATGGGCTTGCTAATGGTCTCATGAATCTGATCTGAATCTCTCTCTCACACTCACATACACAAATAACCACATAGACAAGAAAGACGCATTTCTGTGAACGGCTTATTGTCATAACCACGCTTGATGCAAGGTACTGCTATGAATGCACGCAGACATTCAACCTCGCATTAAGTCTTGGTCCTAACAGACGTCACATATTATTTACTGTACTTTAAAACATACAGATGTTCATTGGGACACTTAAAGATGCATTTAAAGAGACGCTGCAGTGTTTATAAGCAGCCCTGCCTGCAATGAGCCCGTATCAGTCTATAAAAACAAGAACATAGTGAGCGACATACTGTCTGCTACACTGTAAAACAAAAACCACAGAGGAGCAGCGCCAAGTATCATATCTCCACAGGCAAGACCTGCTGTGGAGCAAGAGAATGGAATGCAAACCTCCGGCACACGAGATGAGCAGCGGGGGAAAAATGGAGAGGAAAGATAGAAAAATTCAACAGGAAATAGTCAAGTGCTTAGTGAATTATTTATACTCTCCATTGTAGTGGTTAGTTTCCTCTTCTCCTTAGTTATCAACAAGCAACACTACAGACTAGAGCAGGCTGTATCTGTCTAGCAAGCCGAGCTAGTCTATAAGGATGTGAGGGAACGCAGCAAAGCCCGGTATGGAACGTGGCCCTGGGTAATGGTTGAGTTGAGGAGTAATGGAGGAAGAAGTCCAGTGGTGGGTTTTACAGTTTTCCAGCTGTGCTGTCTGAGTACGTTCAACAAGCAAGACGTAGTGTGTCAAGCGAGCGTAGCCAGTCTGCTTTCCATCTACTGTACTCCACCTGCCAAATGAGTAAATGAGATACAGTAGATGGATGGTATCTGTGAGGGAAATCAATGTAACAATTAAAACTGACAGAGGAAAATATTGTGATTCAGCAGCCACTGATTTCCCATTGATTTTTGAAGTCCTAACATAAATGAAAGAAGGAAGGACGTTTGAACAAAGTCAGTTTATATTTAATTGAATGATTCCTTGAAGGATAGTATTATTAGATTTTGTTAATGTTAATGTTACAAATGTTCACTCAGGACTTAGACTATCAGGACATTTGATTTATATTTAGTGGATCAACAAGCAACCAATTTGATGTTAAACATTTCACTGTACTTGCCCACTTGCCAGCACTAAGTAGCCTATTTTTCGTCTCAGGCAAGTCCCATATGACGATCATGTGCTAAGACGTAAATAGAAATTTGAGGAGGTACTAACTAAACCAATTTCATTGCTGCTATGTCACTAAATGATTACATTTAGTACACCAACCAGACACAGTGGTGTGTCCACCCTGCAGTCAGGAGGAAGAATTCCTGTCAGAGCGAATGGCGATAGCAACGACAGTAAACCTCTGCGTGATAACACAATGTGTAGGTATCTAACTAATGTCGCAGCATCTCCACCCAAAAGGCGAGGAATGAGGAGAGTGCTCTTTAAGCGCAACAGAGAGAGGGTCTTCCTTTGTGGAGAAATCAGTATAGTGAGGAGCTCAAAACATCACATAAGGTAATGAATAAATGAACAAATGGCAGCAGTGCAGTGTGTGGACGTTTTTTCATTTTTAAAATCCATTTTGAGAAACTAGTAATACTACTGAAGATAGAATCACGTTAAAAATGCATATATAACTGAATATGGTTGATATATGTCCGTGTCTCTAATCCATCCATCCATTTTACACTTCCAATCTAAGCTAGCCACCTATGATCCACTAAACTTGGATCACTGTATTAAACTGTATTACTTACAGCCAATTCATATTTTAAAAAATTTCACCATTTTCACCAAGTGTAAAGCCTTGGGGCAAATAATGGTTGCAGATCGACATCTTTGTTACACGGTCTCTGACATTTAGGCTCACCACGGTAAGACTTGAAAGTGAAGTGACAAGGTGTGTTTTGCCAAAACCGGCATTCATTGTTTTCATAATATGGGCGTTGTGAAGCCCTTTGAGCCCGTGCAACCGTGATTAAAGACTATACAAATACATTTGATATGGCTTGAATTCTTGTGCGGGAGAAAATGTGGCATGCCTTTTGTTTATGAAAAAAGCTTTAAAATAGCACTTAAAATAGTCTTCATTTCAGTCACCTACATTGTGTGATGTTATGCTCTGAGTTTCTAATTAGATTTTGTATCACGCGCTAGTGTGACTGAGGCTTACACTGTCCACTGTACAATCTGCTGCTGTTGGTAATGAATTAGCTAATTAGTCAAACTAAAGTTCTCGTTTCTTTCATCAATTCAAATGAAATCAACAGTGATATTCACCAACTTTGAGGTCAAAAATCTAAATTGTTCTATGATTCAATGACATTTTCTGATCATCAAATGTGTAAAATCCTTACTTCCTACCCAAAACCCCAGTTATAAGTTGGGCTATTCCAATGCATTTTCTATTTCTATCTCTCGCCTTTTACACGGAGCAGAGAAAGCACATGTTCTGTGGTGTGACTGATCCATGGCATGCACTGCATGTGAAAAGGCTGGGGGATATTTGTACAAAGACAAAATAATCGATCATTTACACTTTGACAGCCTAATTAATATACCACATATTGATCTTCAGATATACTTGTGTGTGTGACTATTTAATCATTTTATGGTAGATACTATCTGCCAACAGCAACCAGCAAAATAGATTGTTGTTGCCAAAAAATTTAAAACATGAATCGTGATGTTACTGTTGATTCCCACCCACCATAGATAGAACAGACAGTTCTGCACACTAATCAATGCTGTCGTCCACCCATCTATCTTAAAACACATATGCACATGTCTAGAAAGACGCGCACACACGTCCCTCATATGTCAATGACTAGTAAAACAGTCCCATCAGCTATGGGTCATTGGTTAGGTGTAAATATCAATGTGGTGAAAGAGACGCACTGCATGCTGGGTTGCATGGGAGCAAAGGGCCTGGTCAACCATGGCTAACGGAGCGACAGAGCACAGGCAATCCATAACACAGATCCATAATACAAAACAGCAAACCAGATCCATAACAACTACTGTAAAGAGAACATGTTTGGCCGTGTGTCTGAGAGGGAACAGTATCTGTCCTTACGTGCACAAGCACCATCTGCTCCCAAACCAAACCGCAGATGATGCATTGTGCCTATTGGCTGATGATGCACAATGCGTCACTATGGGGGAACTCCTGCTCTAGGGATTAGGCACCGACGAATCAAAGGGCACATCTTGAGATAAAACAAGATAACTCATCCTTAGAGACAAAACATTGTAGATAATAGTATGCCATACTGTGCGATGAAACAACAAAAGTATATATGGGGACCAGAATATATCATAAATCAGAATTATGTTTAATAATTACAAAGCTGTTAATAGTCCATTTGGATGGATGCATTTTTCTTGAGATTATTAACTAAAATACCACAACTGTAACAAAGTAATGAAATTAACTATTGAAAAATTGCAAAAAAAACTACTTGGAATGCAATAATCCAAACAAACTTTGTTTCAGTTCATTTCCATTAAAAAAACCCTTTAAAGGTACTTTTGAAAGGAGGGAACTGAAAAGACAAATAAGTGTAGGACCACTGTAGGACCGTTGCACAGCTAGCTTGGCACGCTGGTACGTTTAGCAAAGCAACCCATTAATCAAAACATGTTTTATCAGCACCTACAGTGTTCCACCCCTATTTAGCGCCATACTCAAATACTCAAACTTTAATGTTTATTTGTTAATGAACTGAATCGCAAATTCCTGTTTGCATTTTCCGATATATTGGCCCAGACAAAGATGAGCCCGATACTGATGGTCAGTATCAGATTGGTGCAGTCCATTTTGGATCACTACAACATTTGACTCCAGAGCAGGCTTCTAGTCGGTGCCAAATGTAGGCCCATAGCTTGGAAGGTGGTGCTGAGGAAGAGGGAGGGACCATTAGGCCTGTGTATTGTGTAGTGGCATAAACATTTATAAGTCTCTTGCCTCAATGCCTCCTCTGTTTAGCTATGAAGCCAACAAAAGTCCTTCTTGCATAGCTCTCTCTGTCCAGAGTTTACACCATCCTTTCTGCCATCTATATTCCCCTATGCCACTGTCTGTGTGGGGGACTGTGGTTTCTCACTAGTGGTGTGTTGATTATACGGGCGAGTGGTGCTAGGCTGTGGAGGTATTAGGTCTACCACTTAAGACATGCTACTACTACAGCTACACCATGGTAGCCCTGAAGACAGTAAGAAAACAAGGCACACGGCGCCCCTTAAATCTTTTCTGTTTTCGCTTCTCC